>JABUQX010017223.1:20000-31400 GCA_015478945.1 Trachelipus rathkii | reverse complement strand
ACTTTGTATTTTCTTTTCAAGTAATTCGTTTTTCTAGTACTAGGAAACAGTTAATTTATTTAAATATTAAACTTTCTTAATATTTTTATTTATACAAAACCCTTGTTCACTGTTAAATTTTTGTAATAAAAAATATTTTTTGACCTTAAAGCTTATAACTCAAATAAGGCAGTAGCGCAAACAGCCCCAGAGTGGGCCCTCCCTTCAGCCCTGGCTATGCGACTATGTCTTTACTTGCCTTTATTCTGTCTTACCTGCTAGGGTTTACTGTTTCAACGTCCTATTCCAAACAAATTCTGGTGGAAATAATATATATATATATATATATATATATTATAAAATTAATTATATATATATATTATATATATATATATATATAATATTATTATATATATATAATATATAAAATATTATATAATATTAACTATACCCATATAAATTTTACATTAAACGAATCGAACATCTTGAAATAGTATGGATGGTTAATTTATGATTCCGTTAGTCCTGCACTTGTCTTGTTATCAGGGCCCCACAGGCATGCGGGAAAACCTTTCTGTTATTAAGCATAATTAAGAGATGGAAAATTATTCTGAAAAGAAACCAGTAAAAATAATAGGTGAGTGTTACGATATAATTTATCAGGAAAAAATTTGCAGAAAATATAAGACTGTGTGATTCAGTTTCATGAAAGGAATCTACAGACATCAAATCGTTGTAATGTTGAATGTCATAAAATCATTGATTAGATGATTTAATGAATAAGTATAAATGAAAGGAATAGCTGAACGTTTACTGTTATTTTACCCATCATTTATAACATTCTCCTGTAATTTTTCAATCACCCAGAACATTTTTTATCAGAATAAGTATATGAGAGATATATCTTTAAACACCCAATATCTACTACTCTTCGGGCAGAGAAGAGACATGAAATTCAGATAATGATATAGCCTCTCAATGTTTCCATCACACCGTAAGACTATCATTAAAGGTAATAAAGAAGTTACATCTTGTCCTTCAATGTTAATTAATGTTGTGAACTTCATCTAAAAACACGTCTAGAATTTTGCCCGCACTAACATTTCCTTTCGAAATTGAAACTGTTATACATACTCTGAAATAATAGGTACTCTAGTTGTTAAGTAAAAAAATTGAAAAACTGAAAATTGTTGAAAAACGTAAACTAATCTGCAATGATGAAAAATTCATCCAGTGTGTAATGCGAAGGCTGCTTAAATTCGTATAAAAGGAAATGTTCTTTAAAACAAAGCTCAGAAGGTGAAACTTCGCACGTCAACAGAAGCTACATTAAAAAAACTCTCTCTAAATATAAAAAATCTGAAAAGTAAAAAGAAGTTACTGCAGAAAGGAGGTGGAGTGTTCCTACCGTTACTTTTTTCCGTCATAGCTCCTTTTATAACTAAGTGGATATCAGAATAATGAAGAAGGTGGCTGTACTACCATATAATGAGTATGAGAGAAGTATAATAATACTACACATTCTGATCAACATACAACCAACCCGTCACCTTTAGTACAGCCTCAGACAATACAGCCTATACAACAGCACTTACAAGGGTTACCTTCTCCAGCAATTCATCAACAATTACAACACCAGAGTCCTCATATCCAGAATGATTCAGGACCATATCTGCAACCTATACCCCAAAGTTTACATGATCCCAAAGTTGAACAGATAAACAATTATGAGAAAGAAGTGCTTAGAATATTAAATTCAGGCATTAACATTCATGAAAAACGTGCCTTATATCAAGAAGCCATACAGAAATTAATAGATCTTAAAAACTTACATCTATATGCCTCATTAAGTAAGTCAATCCCTGATGATTCAACTACACCCGCGGAGGTAATACCTGCTGTGAAAAACGAAGATACTTTTAAAACTAGAGGAGAGCTTGCCAAATAGAGGTCGCAAAGCGGGACTAGCTTTATATAATATTTAAAGATCAATTATCATGGAATGAATTAGGACAAATCATCTATCATAATGAAATTCGTCAAAGCGATAAATATTGTGACTTATAGCAGATCTCTCACGTTGATTGGAGAAAGGGTGCTGCCTGCAGGATGGCTACCATTAAACAAAGAATTCAGACTTATTAATTCCCGCCGAACTATTTAATCTTAAATACAACGAAAGATTTAGCCAGACTGGATATATCCCCAAAGAATGCTAGACCAAGATACAAGTCCAGTCAGAGTACCTCTTAACGCTTCAATAAATTTAAGGTGATACACAGAGAAGAAATAAAGAAAAAATCCCATCCAAGTTAAACCAATGGATTAATTCCGTAATAATATATAATATTATATATATATAATATATATATATATATATATATAATATATATATATATTATATTAATATATATATATATATATATATATAATTATATATTATATATATATAATATATATTATATAGTATATGGTTGTTTATTAGTTCGAATGCTATGATTAAATAAAAATTACCAATTTTTTTTACTTATATTTCCTTTTAGTAATATATATAAATATATATATATAATATATTATATTAATATATATATTATATATATATAATATATTATATATATATAATATATATAATTATATATATATATAATATATATTATATATACTATATATATATATATGATGTTTTTTAACTTGTATTCAGTATTAACATGAAAGAAGGCGGAAGGTTGATACAGTCATCTACTATCAACTGAGAGAAATAAATAGTTTTGGAGGTTTAACTAGAATTCGCTGGCAAAAGTTTCAACACTTTAGAAAAAAGAGTTGAAAGAATATTTAAGGGTGAAGATTGCTTTACTTAACATGAAGCCTGTCTCGCGAAATTGCCCTACCTCGGACACCATAGCCCTTCAACCTCATTAATTGTATGGCAATTAGATTTAAACGGAATGATTAAATAAGTTCTTATAAATGAGGGTTTCAATATATACTTTATTAACTATTGAGATACTCTAGATACTTATGGTTAAGCTTTAAAAGATAAAAAATCAGATACAGTGGCTGCTGCAGTGTTGAGAGAAATTATAAGGATATGATAGATATCCAAAAACTATTTTGTACGGATAGGGTAGCGAGATTTTGAGGTAGAGAGTTAGGAAATTTTATACTGAATACGATATTAGGATAGTTTAACATACATTTATCCATAAATAAGCTGGCATATGTAGAAAGAGTTACAGCGATCGATTAAAGAACGAACTGCATTAGATTTAACTAAAGATGAACACTTTCAAGTATATTGACATACTCGATGACCTAATATTCCTACAATAGATCTTTTCATAGAACTATAAAGACAACTCCTTTAGAAATGCTGAAGACACCAGCGGTGATCCAGCAAAACCCAAGAGGTGTAAAAAATAAAGATAAATCCTGTATAAACGTGAATGAATATGTAAGAGTGTCTAGAGCTGATGACAGGTTTAGAAAAGGATATGAAGCGGGATGGTCTAGAGAAGATTTTAAGGTAGATAGTATAAAGGAATTTCCTAATGAGGGGTTGAAATTATATTATCTCAAAGATTTAGATGAGATCATAAAATGAGGATTTTATAAAACAAGAAATACAGAAAATTCGATTCGTTCCTGAGAGTAATATGTATAAAATAGAAAAATATTTAGGTGTTCAAAAGGTAAGGGGAAATATAAACCAGTATCTGGTGAAAGGGTGGGAATAGCGCCAACAAGTTTAATTCAATATACTAAAAAGCTAGTGAAATCACGAAACATTAATCATTAGTCATCGTAATCATGGAGAGTGCTAGATTCATTTTAATTTAACTCTGCCATCTTCGGATCTTTGGATCTACATCCTGACTAATAAGTTTCAGATTTTACAAACCGAATTAATGAACCCTATTCAACTTAACAGAGATCTCTATGAGGTAGGAATTATGCGAAATGATATTAGACGCAAATATTGAAAATCTCCCTCAAGCACGTCATTGGATAAATGGTGTATAGAGTTGCAGATTATGTTAAATCTATATTAAAAAAATAAAAAAAACACAGCGATTTAAAACGTGTGACAATTAAAGGTTCGGAATATTTCTATGAAAAATTTGTGTTAAAACGAGGATATTACCGTTCAATCCATGACATCCACAGTTATTTAACACCCCAGTTTGCTTGTAAGTAACGATATGTTAAAGATTTATTATACATTATTAATAACACCCCGGGAGAAACAGAGGATATTAATCACTATAGATCCACAACAGAATGAACTTGTAGAGACCCTGAAGTGTTAATCTAAACGTTCAGAATTAGGTTTCAAATGTGTGCAATGAACACGAAGCCTGTAAGTATAACATTCTTACTGTCTAAATTAGACATAGTGGAAAATAATGAACCTTCCCCTACTCTGAACAACAGTCTTAATGACTCAGACATATCTCTCAATTATATATGCATTCCTTCGGAGATGTTACAAGATCAAGGGATGGCATATGTTTATACAGATATTATAGACCATCAGCATGTAGGGAATACTAAAGCCCCTAATTAAGGGTGGTCATTTTCCTAAAAAGGAAAGGTCTTATATCTCTTCCTTAAGTTCATTACTTACTTCAGTTGTTCACATTAGGGTCTGTGCGAAATGCATATAAAAGGATGTCGAGGGTAACGTATCCATTCACAGACGAGAACACTGATTTGAGTATAGAAATCATTTAGAAATTATCAGCCAACTTTAAGTGATACACTATGGACTATTTTTTTAACAGAGTAGAAAATCTTCCATATATGCTGTTAGAAAACCTTCTAGAAATAAGGATAGGTGTACGATTATATATAAGTGATGTAGTTAGCTATATTTACTCATTCATTAACTTACTCTCACAGTGTAAAGATAGTGTTTGATAAAAGCTCCGTTAAAAATGTATAACGATAAGGTATTCGTTGGAACAAAATTTACAAAGAGGGTATGGACTGGGTGGATTTTTCTCTAAATTATGGAGAAGTGCAATGTCATCTATATATAAAAACTTTGTGAACATTATGGGTAAAGCAAAGCTATACGAACAGGGATGCATACGTTACAGGATATAGCACAGGAGCTAACCCTCGCGAATCCCTAAAAAGGCGAATTACAGATGTTGTCAGAATGAGATGCTGGATGATGGTAAAGCGAAAATAAGATCGCCCAACTGACAGGTCAACATAAGGAATGATGATGATACTGGCGGTGGGAACCGATCAGGAGGAAGAGGAGGTAAAGAAAATGCGAATGATGTAGCGGGAGCAGCAAATGCAGACTGTGCAAATGCAGAATCGTCCGGATGATCATATGGGGACCGTAATATAAGAAAACTAAACCACGAACCGCTTCATTATACGGGTCAGCACCTTCAAATACTCCAAGATTGCATTTCCTCCTCTTCTAGTCACGACTGCTGCAAGAGTGAAGCTGAATCTTTCTCAATGAACCCCACCCAAGATAGTGTTAAACTGACAACCACTTTCACAGCATCAACCCATACATTCAATTGGACGAACACCCACTCCATCGACTTCAAAGACAAGAGAATTCGAACTGTATTTCGCATCAATGCAACGTGTTTTACTGATCTGAAGACGAAATGACGAAGCCCGATGGTACCAGACCTTCCATCACTGACGTCACATAGATATCACAGAATCAATTTCCTGTATACCTGTTTTAATCAGATTGAAGTGTATCTCAATGAAACTTCATTAGGTTGCCTACACGCTGCAAATTATCCTATAGAAGTTATATAGAACAATTTATTAAATTATTCCCGAGTTGATGCTAAACAGTCTCATCTCCAATCTTGCGGTTTTTATAGTTTCAATAGACGAGGCTGCACAATAGATCAAGCTGCGTAAAACCATAAGAACCATATGAATTGGTTCGGACGTTTAAACGGGACATCCTTCTCTCAAGAAAGAGCTTATCGTCTACCAGCTGTAGATACTAGAATCCGATTAAACCGTTCAAATCCTAAATTCGCTTTAAAATAAGAAAAGTAAACTGCGTGCAACGGCTGTATGTCCTGAACCTGTTTACAAGTTGTTAGAAGCCTATCTTCTATGTTAGAAAAGTGAAATTACTACCCCAGAGACATTTGAAATCGAAAAAGCTCTCTGAATACACAGCAAAGTATCCTTCAAACGATGAAACAAGTTGATTTAACTTTACAAGGGAATTATCGAGTATCATATCCCAACTTTCTGTGAATGGTAATCTGCCGCAGAAAGTAATAATAGGTACTTGTGAACATGAAGCATACTCAGGGAATTATAAAAAATCAGCCTATAAATTACACCCCTTTTGGACTTAGAGTATCAGTCTACATGTAAACGGTCAACCTTACGGTCGGGACTATGAAATATACAATGGATCGCAATCTCTATGTTCACGACCTTTTACGATCTAATAGCTAACACTGTTTCATGCAATGACAGCGGGACAGGGATAGATCTTGAAGAATACGCTAAGAATAGTAATTTATATGCTTACGATCTCACCGCTGACCTTTCAGCTTGTAACGCTAATCATTTAAACTTTTAAGAAAGGGGACATTAGGGTTAAGTCTCTCCTTTAGTGGAAGTCTACAATCACCCATCACTTTCCTGGTTTATCTGGAACATCCTTAGCTCATTGAATGACAGAGTACGTAACGTATTCTTGAGATTATTAAAGAGACTGAATTGTAAGAAGAAATAAACACTGTATTTAAAAACGAACCTCGATTGATAGACGTCTTCGCTATACGAAGTTCTTAGGATCTGTAAACTAGAGAGGATACGTTCGTGTTCAACACTTTCCACATCGGTCACATAATACACAGGAGGACACTGATTTGTTTATGGATAAAAATGGCATTGTTCATCTGATTGATTCTCTGGATTTAAAATTTATATGAATAATCATATCATGCCTTTCATTTTTATATATAATGATAAATTATATAAAATATGTTGTCTACCTGTCAACCATCATACTCTAATTTATGTGGAGTTTATTGTATATCATTATATGTTTTTTAAAAAATAAAAATGTGTTTTAATGAATTTGTAAATTATATTTGATGCCTAAAATTTGTATGTAGATGACTACTTAATAGTTTCGTAATTATGTAATTTAATAATTGCATTTTATTTTTTAAAATTGAAAAATTAACCTTGGGATTTTTATTTACCTTAAACTTATATATATAATATATATATATATATATATATATATATATATTTATATATATATATATATATATATATATTATATATTATATAATATAATATATATATATATATATCTCCAGAGTTAAATGTATACAGAACTGTAAAAGTTAATGATTCATAAAATTTCACATTGTATATAAAGCTGAAAAGATAAAGTTTTCAGGAAATTCATGTTTATGACGTCACGTATTTTTAAATGTTGCTGGTTCCAAAACCTGTGAATATTGATATTCAGGTGAGAACCAACTCGTAACCATAGCTGTTGTTTTGTAATAATTTAAAGGTAAAGCTATGACTTAAACATATTCATTCAAAGGTTGCTGGTTTATTTTTAAAACCTGGTTATACATGTGTCAATTGATATTCAGATTTTTCGACTAGGCATCCTTACACTCCACGTGATCCATCACAAAATCGCAATTGTATATGCATCTGATTGATGTCTATGGTTTACAGAGTAAGAGCATCATTGCGCTAATAAGAGGCACCGAGATGTACATACTTCGATATAACAGTTAAAGTATTAATAATATATACCTTATTGGTCATATAAGAAAAATTATGTAGACAGCAATGTGTTTAAAACATTTATAGGCCATGTTGAACGATTTAAATGAACGATTCACCATTCCTATCCAATCTAAAAATTTCTTCCCAAGATACGTAGCTTTAACCGATCAAGACTTGATGGAACATTCAAAGAGAGGTTTAATTAACTTATATAATAAACAACTTATAAGAAATGAGAATCGGGGTGATATGTTCATTTCCATGTGGGGACCATCAGGATGTTTGCGGTTGGAGGTGAAAGTTTATTATGACTGTAAACGCATTCTTGTAATTTTAATAAATATATAATTGTTTAATTAAATTTTTTATAAGTAAGTAACCAGACTTTCATATCCTCTCTCTCCTTTTCAGTTTCTTCCTATTTTATGTATATATATATTAATTCATATATATTATATATTTATATATATAATTATATATATATATATATATATATATATATATATATATATATTTCCACCAGAATGTATGTTTCGGATAGGACTTGAAACAGTAAAACCCTACAGTAAGACAATAAAGCAGTAAAGACATAGCGCATAACCAGGGTGAAGGGAGGGCCCCTCTGGGGCTGTTTGCGCTACTGCCTTATTGAGTTATAGCTTTAAGGTAGAAAAAATATGTTTTTATTACAAAAATTTATCAGTGAACAAGGGTTTTGTATAAATAAAAATTAAGAAAGTTTAAGTATAAAATAAAATAACTGTTTCATAGTACAGAAAACGAATTACTTGAAAAGAAAATACAAAGTGGTGTAAACACTTTTATTTAAAAAAAAAAAAATATATATTAACGTTACAACTACGAAATATATTTAGCGTTCGCGCAGTAATATTGCGCCTGCGGGCGCTCGCGTCGTTTCCGGGCCGGGGGTGCGCCTGCGGGTGCGGGGCAACCTCGCGTTCGGTCTTGCCAACCCTGCGATCGTTTTTAGAGAGTTGAAACCGTGATTCAGCATAATGCATCTTCCTCACCGCTTTTTCTTCTTTTTTCAGTAGAAACCCCTGAAGGAGGGTTCTCAGACTCATTGAGAGTTTTGGGAATCTCAAAAATGAGATACTATGTTAATTAAAAACATATATAAGTACCACTAATATCAACGTATGTTAAGTACATGATTTACTAATTCGGACGCACCGGTTCCACACCGATGCCGGTACCGGTACCTACACATACAATCAAGCATTTGAACCGCCATGCGAGACCTTCTTTTTTCTTCTTCTTTTCCTACATCCATCTTCTTTTGTCTTCTTCTAAGCTTTTCTTCTTTTTTCAGGGACCCCCCTTCAAGAGGGGGGTCTCAAACTCATTTTGGGGTTCTGAAACCCCGAAAAATGAGTTCTACACCTATGAAACATAGATATAGATACCTCATTTGTTGACTCAATATGTAGCTGGAGCCAGAATGCCATTCTGGCACCGCAACCTCAGCTCCGCTCCGGCTCCATATGGTTCGCCAATTAATTTAACATAACCATTCTATTTCATTTATTCTCTTCTATACACTCACCAAATTTCAACTTTCTAAGTCCATTTTTTAAAATTTAAGGGGGCGGGGGCCCCACCCTCCTTAGATATAGCGGGTTGAAACATTGGATGCTGCAATGTTGTAACATATAAAGAAGGCCTGCCAAGTTTGAAGAAGATACGATGACTCTAACACGCTCTTTGCTAAATTGTAACTTTTGTGTCATTTCTTGCCCATAAATGACCCACGGCTGGGCACGGGGCACTTTGGCGTTCGGGAACAGTAACACGGGAATTCTTATTTGAGACATTTACCTGTTTGACAACCCGTCATGAATTAGTTTTTTAACGAAGGGGTACGCCATCTACGAAAAAGCAGTTGACGTGCGTCTAAAAACGGCAACGGCTGAAACGCCATGTCGGCAATAGCGGCAATCCGACTCGGCATACTCAAAACATACTAGACAACACCAAGATCGACTTCATAGCTCAAGAAACAAAAATGTTAGGAAAGGGGGGTAATATCTAATACTAACTCTTGTTAGGAATGAATCGATTCCGTCGTAAACCACAGGAAATCGATTCAACAGCGATTATTACTAATCCGATACCAATATCGGAAATATTCAGGCATATACATAATCTACTAGAAGGTTAGAAAAGGGGGTGGGTACTAACTCGTAGAAGGAACTATCAACTTAAAATATACACCAATCGATTCGCTCATTACATTATAACATAAGAGTAATGGACACCTAATTAGCCGATATTCTAATGGACGTAGATATAAATGTTAGAAAAAGGCTTAGAAAAGGGGGTGGGTAATAACTCATGAAGGAAGGATCCTAGCAACCTTTTAATATACACAATCGGACGTCGCGTACAATAAACCTAGGTAGGCACTATACAGGGCGTGTATTCAGATAGTTAGGTGAACGGCTAGAGCTAAATATATAGCCATATAGAATATAGCCTTATTAAATATATACCTGTATAGAATCATAGCCTATAGGAAATATCAGAAGCACGTTACCTTTTCTCGGTCGCGGTACCCTTTGAAGTGAAGAAAAAAGGGCCACTTTTATGACCTTTGCGGTTTTGTGGTTAGATAAGAAGTTCGTATTCTGTGCATTACTACTTTTAAAACCTTATAAATTAATGTTATAGAATTCTCTTATATTTTATCTTTGCTAAAGAAATAATTAGTTAATTACCTTTATTTATTTAACCACTGAAAATAATAGCAATATTTAAAATCTTACAATAATGAACAATTTTGCCATTTTTTGTTTTAAAAGATTCCTTCTTTAATTACTAAAGTAGCTCTTAGCAAATCTATGATTATTATTTGTAGTCAAAGCATGACTTAAATTGTAATGCAAAAACATTAACATTTTTCCCGTTTCTGAGTGCATCCGATTTTTTTAGGAGAATAAATTGATTCTCCAATTCTGAAGAGTCTTTCACTTTCCACGGAAAAGGGGGGCGAGCTTAAATATTTTCTAACAAGGACCCAAATGCTGAAAGGTACCTTTAATTCGATGACCATCATTGTAAGGGACTTTCTGAATTTTTAATGTCTCATATTTTATATTGGTCTCATTTTCTACTTCTTAATAACATCTTCAAATTTTTTCATATATGTGTCTTTCTCCTTAAGAATGAGTTTCTTTTCTTTTTTTAAGTCTTTTCTCTTTATAATTCCAAAACAGCGTCTCCGAAAGACTGAAGTTTAATATGATCTTCAGTTCGACTTTTTCCACCCTATTGCTGTTGATAAATAAGGAAGAATCTGAAGATTGTTTTAAAGTAGTGAAACTGTTTTCCTTTCTTTATACAACATATATCTTCGCACATCATCCATTGCTTAAGAATATCTTCCATTTTTTATTGTTATATTCATCCTCAAGGATGTATTTTAGAAGGCGTGGGCATCAACGATAGTTGCAAGCACACAGATTCTTATTCAGTAACGTAATGCTGAATCTATTTTTACCTGAATTTTGCATGCTGATACTGTAACCCAAGTCCCTCAAATAGTCCTTTTTTGACTCTTTTCAAAAAAAACTGCAAATCACTTCATATTTGGGATTATTGCCGTGCCATTGATCCCTTGTGGCTCAA
>JABUQX010017223.1:0-15000 GCA_015478945.1 Trachelipus rathkii | reverse complement strand
ATATTATAATATAATATATATAATAATATATAATATATATATATATAATATATATTATTATTATATATTATATATTAAATTAGTATATCGGTTTGTTTTTAGAACTTATTTTATATAATATATATATATATATATATATATATATATATATATATATATATATATATATATATATATATATATATATATATATATATAGTATAAGAACCCTGGGTATTGATGATAAACTTTTTAAATTTTTATTAACACTATACAGAATTATATCATTATTAATTTACAAAATAATTAATGAAATCTTTAGATTAGCTAGCTTTCGTCTGTCATTTCGAACCTCTCAAGCGAAGAGGAAGGACGAGTTTAGGCTCATCTTGTTGTGATATTGTTCTAGTTGGAAGTTCATTTTTTTGATCGTATTATTAAAGTAATGGTGTGTTTTCAAAAAGTCTGCATTTACAACTCTAATAATTATAACAAGCAACCGGGTGAAATAAAAATAGATCCTGTACAGAATGAATTTTTGAAAAAATCCCATTACTTTAATAATACGATCAAAAAAATGAACTACCAACTAGAACAAATATCACAACAAGATGAGCCTTAAACTCCGTCCTTCTTTTTGCTTGAAGAGGTCTCGAAATGAGACGAAAGCTAGCTAATCTAAAGATTTAATTAATTATTTTGTAAATTAATAATGATATAATTATGTGTAAAGTGTTAATAAAAATTTAAAAAGTTTATCATCAATACCCAGGGTTCTTATACTATATAAATAATTAATTGATACTACGTCAAAGTAGATTACTTTACTATATATATATATTACTATATATAATAGATATATATATATATATACCTATATATATATATATATACTATATAAATATAATATATAATATATTATAATATATATACGTAAATAGATATACTTATATATATATATATATATGTAAACCGAGTTTTGTTTTTTGGCATTTCCGAGGTTCTACCGCAAGACTCATGGAACGTGTTAATGATCCAGTGAAACTGCCGCTAATAAATCGTTTCAAACTCTCACGTCCACACTTTTCATTATCTTCAAACTTTAAGCACCAGTAAATTGATGAATGCCGATGTATGTTAAAAAAAATAATGGTATGTCGATAATAATCATATTTAAAAAAAAGTGAAATTCGGATGTTATCTAATCGGTTAAAAATATCGTATTAATATATTTATATAATATATATTATATATATATATATATATTAATATATATATATATATATATATATATATATATATATATATATATATATATATATATATATATATAATATATATATATATATATAGTATATATATATATATATATATATATATAGTACTACTACTACTACTACTACTACTACTACTACTACTACTACTACTACTACTACTAATAATAATAATAATAATAATAATAATAATAATAATAATAATAATAATAATATAATAATAAATATTAATAATTTTTAATAATAATAATGACGCTATAATAATAATAATAATAATAATAATAATAATAATAATAATAATAATAATAATAATAATAATAATAATAATAATAATAATAATAATAATAATAATAATAATATTTAACAAATTTCGATTTATCGGAGATAAGGTTTTTAAGTTTCTCGTGATAATCATCTCTACTTAAAATTACGACACCACCTCCTTTATCAGGTCTTTGAATAACTATTGAGCCATTTCTACGTAAATTATTAATTGTTGCTAAATCGTTCTTGTTATGAGATATATGTCTTTCTGTATATGATCCAAACAGTTTAAGTTTAGTTTTTAAAAGATCCTCATTCATAATTGTGATATTATTCTTATTAGATTGATCTTTAATATTGTTGAAAAGTTTTTCTATTTCTATTTGCTTCGTAATCAAGTTAGATTTTGAGTTTAAACTCAAAATCTAACTTGATTACGAAGCAAATAGAAATAGAAAAACTTTTCAACAATATTAATTAACCCTTAATAGGTAACGTGGCTTTTTCATGACACCAAAGGTAACGTGGGGTCCGCTCGGACCCCACTGATTAATTGTGTTTTTAGTCAAGGAAAATTAAAATTTTTGTTGAATTTATACATTAGTTTTATTTTTCAATCCATCTAGAGTAAATTTAACTTGTTTTTGTTTTGAAAATGGAACTAAGATAAATATTTTATGTTCATTACAAAAAAAAAGGTGTTCAAAATTCAACATGTCTAAAAAAAAATTTGCCAAAAATACCCTATACCTAATATAAACGTTTTTTCTTTTGCATTTTGCAGATTAATCATATCCCAAAATAAACTCAAGCCTACATTACCAAAGGGCTAGCCATTTACATCGTAATCTGAAATTGAAAATGGCCCTTGTAAATTTGTGCTTTTAGGTTTTATTTCTGACGCTAAAAGGTATGTGGGGGTGGCATACGGAACCCCACACAGTTAGGACTTTCCCTGTGATGTCGTGGTGAAGGAAAAAAACTCTTGCATACCACTCAGTGTGACTCATTTCTTCAAAAATTTCTTACCAGAATATATATAATAATATATATATATATATTTATAATATATTATTTTATCAATATTATTATATATATATAATATATATATTATATATATTATATATATATATATATACTATATATAAATATAATATATATATATATATAATATTATATATACTATATTATGGGCGCGTCTTATGGGGGGGGGCAGGGTAGGGCCATGGCCCCCCCCCCTAGGTTTTGAATCTCATGAGAAATTTCCACAATTAATTTTTTTTAAGATCACACGGCTAAACGACTATATATATAATAGATATATATATTATATATATATATATATATATATATATATATATATATATATATATAATATTTATTATATATATATATATATATATATATATATATATATATATATATAATAGTATATTATATATATATTGTTATATGTTAATATATATTATATTTATTATATATATATCTTGAGATACTTTGTGGCTGGAAATGTAGGGGAGGGCCATGCCTACCCTGCCCTCCCCCACACTTGTAATGTCGCTCATGTATACCCTCATTGTTGCCCCATCAGAGAATGTAAGACGTTTGAAATAATTCTGGAATTGTATGTATTTTTTTTAAACCAATCATTAAGACTTTGATGCATAATAGCTTTTTTTTTGCTCTACATCTTAATAGGAATTATACGATGAGAATTGAGGAGACTGTTAACTGGGAAAAAAATTGTGCAAATAGTCCGGGAAAGAGAGGTAACGCTTGTGTGCTTTGAGAAGCCGAAAGAAAGTAGTGTGGAAGGTGGTTAAAAATATTATATTTATTATCTGACAAAGTAATACTGAAAAATATGGATAAGCCACTTATAATTAAAAGGCCTGTGAGATTGATAAACTATATTCACGTGTGATGACAAGACTACGAACCCATTTAGTGCGGTCTCTTAGTCAATGTTGATGATAATTCAAGTGGTATTGAAGCCAAATTTGTATTTGATATAAATATTAGTAGATGTGTTGCTACTTGGGATATAGTGTACCAAAAGGAAAATGTCCTGGATATTGAAATTACATAATTTTGGAATCACAATATTTAAAGATTAAAGTTTGAGCTTATTAACAAAAACCGTACAAACCAGCCAATTATGTAAAATTTTAAAGATGCTAAAGAGGAAAAAACTCCTTTCCTTTAGTGAATAAGATAGATTCTGCCACAATTCTTGCTAGAGCGTATTCTAAAATGAGTTGACGGATCGTTTTGTAGAATTGTGAAATATTGTAGACATTTCTATCAAAAAGGACATATTTTGGCTCCTCTTAATTGTAAAAACAGCCATTTAGAAGAAAATATACAAGACAGGCATTACAGCATGCATAAAAGATGTCTGCAAGTTCAAGTAGCTCAGCACCCAATCTAATAATATATTAGATTTCTAAAGGTACGCAGCAAGGAATTTTTAAACACGACATAATATAAAAATAAGGCAGTGTTAGTGTAACTATGACAACTGCTGTGCTAGAAGCCCATGGTACCTTTTATTAAAAAAAATAGGGCAAAAATTAGGCTACCACAATATACATTTCCACTTTAATATCTTTGTTGCAAACTTATGATGTCGACAATTAAGAGTTGCATAGAGATACGTACAACAGTTATTTCCGATTTGCTCAAATTCAGAGTAAAGCTGGAGATGATTATCCTGTGTATACATTTGAGAAGTCGAAGCGGTGGAGTAAACAGCTAAATACGGAGTAGCACAATCACATGTATGCTCACGAATGAACTTATATTTATTTGTGAAAGTTGATATGGTAATCAAATTTGGCACTCGAAGTAAACAATTGTAAAATATTTTCTCTGCTTTTAGCGATTGGACGAGGCAGCAGACATTTATCACGGTCAACAGAACACCTAATCGTATTTGGGTTCAGGGCTTCAGTTGATAAGGATGCTCAATGGCGGTGAAGAATTTCTAGCTTTACTCTCTAAAAAAAGCTATAAAAAGCACATGAAAGATATAGCCAGAGCTATATGCACTACACGAGATATTTACAGTTTAAATATGAGTATTAGGCTTAGTTCTTGGACTTGGTCTTGAATGGGTACCCCACCCATGACTGGCAAAGAAAATGGAGTTCAGAAGTTAACATTAGAGATCAGATACCCAACAGCCAAATTTTTCCTTTTTTGTTCCTATCGTTGATCAATCTTAATAATTATGACCTAAATACTGTGGTCCAGAAAGTTCCGAAATCACTATTGAATAGTAAAAATAATTAATAAATTTTTCTGTGAAAAAATCGTGTTTCGCAGAAATTGGTGGCTAATATGATATATTGTTATGCGGAAAAAACACGATGGTCTGCCAGTTACAAATCAACACGAGGATATTTAAAAAACATTTTAGCCAAATAAAATTAGTAAGTAATTTTTAACATCCTTACTTGAACTACCAAACGCAGTCGCTTACAGACTTGCTCAGCGCGCTTGCAATAGGGATGTACACGTAATGTGGGAAATAGAAAAAACAAAAACAACAACCAAAAAACACACAAACAAAAAAACAAAAAAAAACAAAGACACAAACCACCCACCAAATTTAAAAAATCTCTCATCTGATCAAGATGTAACGCAAGCCACACGAATTGCAGCATGTCAGCTTTCATGAAGCAGCAGGAAGTCCTGCCATATTCTCATCTGTTTAATAATCATGACGAAATATAGTTCACATTTGGAGCCTATAGAAATATTCTTCAAACTTAAGTAATAAATTTGGATGAGCCAAGGTTCATTTGTCACAATAGAAAAGCTTTTTAAATATTTAAAAACTATGGGAAATGAACAATAATGCAGCTCTCTTTTTAAAGGAATTTTAAAAAAAAATATTTGCCAAGATTTTTCATTTCCAAGTGCAGCATCCAAAGGAATTCCAGACTCAGGGACATCAAACAGTTCTGCTGAGGATTGCTATCAGAGTGTGCCCCATTATATACTTTAATCTTGATCTCTTACATTTATCTCAATTGAGTTTCAAATTTTAGGACACAAATATAAATCGACCTTCTTGCATTTTGCACCCAGTTAGAACAAGAAATTGAAACCAAGTTCCGAATAATTAAAAAAAATTGAAACATTAAAATGAGAATCGATTGTTACAACCTAATTGGTGAACCAGAATCTTTGTTTAATTTCTGAAATGATTCAGATAGGAACAAATAGATGGGAAAATGAGTTACAGCACATTACTACAAAACCATTGTACATTTTTCCCAACAGTTTCCACAAGCTATCAAAGTACTTTCCATACTTCCATCAACTACTTGTGCAATTGAAAGGGTCGTTTAGTACCTTATGACATGTTAAAACGTGGCAAAGGTCAACTATTTCCTACGGAAAGAGTACACATGGGCTCATGTTAACTAGCATTCGCGGGGGAAACTTTCACGTCAAAAACATTCACTTGATAGAATATTATAAACTGATTTATAAGAAAGAAAAAAATAAATATTAAGATTCTTATTTCATGCTTAAAAGGGAAACGCTCTTTTAGATAATATAGACTTCTTTCTAGTTATACTCATTTTGAAATAAAACTTTTCGTAAATTATGGAATATTTATAAATATTGGGCTGTGTGAATTATCATTTTTTATTATTCAAACCTTGAAAACCACTGTACTATAAGATAATATATATATATATATAATATATATATATATATATATATATATAATATATTATATTATATATATATATATATATGAGTATAGTTATATATAATATATTATATATATATTATATATATATATATATATTATATATATATATTATAATATATATATATATATATATATATATAATATAAAATTTGGCCCCCCCTAAATTTTGCACTAGCGGCGCCCATTGTCTATAATATATATATATATAATATATATTATATATATATTATATATATATATAATGGAGTATATATATATAGATATTATATATATATATATATAATATTATATATATATATATATATATATATTATATAGATATAACTATATATATATATAAATATATAAATTATAATATTAGAAAGTATGATGTAAAGAAGAATCGTGTGCTTTCCAAGATACGGGAGAGCGTTGACCATATAATGTGTTTTTGAGTCGCAAGCCATCAGTATTTTCACTCCATATTTTGCGGGTTTGTTGGCTATATACTGCTTGAAGGGACACCTTCCTCGAAACCCTAATAACTGTTCATCGACAGTGATATATTTTCCTGGGCTGTAGTTATCTTTGCATTTGTTAACAAAGTCGTTCCAAAGCTCCCGTAATGGAGCAAATTTATCGTTCTCTCTTCTTCCAGCTCTAGTATCGAGGTCATCAAATCGGAGTGACCGAAGCAAAAAACAAAAATCTTCTCTCGGTCATTGCTGTTCCGTAAATCCCACAGCCATACCAGTAGTAACCAGTACAGCTAAGAGTAGTGGCGTAATTATCTTTCTTCACACCACTGATGTACGCGCGCGTAGCACGCGTACACGTGATTGTATATATTGTATGTACGTATATGAGTATTATTTATATATATATATATATTATTATTATTATTACCCCTTCCCCCCTTTTCCCCACCCTCCTTTATGTATATATTTACATATGTGTGCACCTACGGTGCACACAGACGAGTGTATGTTGATGACGCAGTCATCAACATTACACGAGTTGTTCATTACACACAGATGCAGTACACAGTACAACATTCACATTACACACACCACACCAACTACACCCCACAGCTACACGTTTTACCCCTCCCCTTTTTCTCTTACGCCCATAACTCTTCTTTTACCCCACCCGCTATTTCTATTCATCTTCTGTCCGTTTGTTAACTGTCATTTACCGCTACCCCCCTTTGAGTTGCTTACCATGACTACATACATTGCCCCTACCCCCCTTTTGTCTCTTCTCTCATCTCGCCACACTACACCTGCTCTCGACGGCGCGCCGTTTTGATTCACCTTGGCCCGCAGCGCACCCGCAGCTTACGCACCGAATCCGTTTTTTCGTGCACCGCCACCGGAATCCGCCACGGTTATCCGCCTTGGTATTACTTTCGCGTTTCTACTTTCGTTCGCATTCGATTTGTCGCGTCATTGAGGAGAGAGGGGTTTTTCTGCCCCTACTCCCCCATTCTCTTAGCTCGCACTTGTGATATATTATAAAATTTGGCCAGGATGGAGACTCGAAACTCCTCCTGCCATGCCGTTCAGCTGAGCGTGGTCGTGAGAGACCGAAGCTTATACGCTTACGCTTGAAGGGCCTTTCAGGTAGTAAATCAAATAATCTTTATAACTAAATTTTCCCTTGAAAGAACTCAAAGTTTATTTTTAACATTAAAAATCTGTACGAATAAAAAAATTTCCATCCATTGCTTTTTCGACTCATGGCTTTGAATTATAAGCTAATGAAAGCCGCGAACTCAAAATTAATTACCTTGAAGAAAAATTGTCGAATGTTAAAAGCTTACCATTTTTGCTTCAAGCCTGCATTACCATTTTAATTTAGCCCCAGGGGCTAAAAGGAAGACGATTTCTTGACAAATAAATCCTACTGTTATTTCTATATAGTAATTATTATTAGTTATTATTATTCATTATTATTACTTATTATTATTATTATTAATATATTAAATATATATTATATAATTATATATATATAATAGTATATATATATATATATATATTATATATAGATAATAGATATAATATATATATAAAATAATAATATATAATAATATTATAATATAATATTATTTAATATATATATATATTACTATAAATATATATATCATAAATATATATATTACTATATATATATATATATATATATATATATATTATATATTATATATAATAATATATATATATAGTATATTATATATATATAACTACTACTACTACTACAACAACTACTACAACTACTTATTAAAACACTACTACTACTACTACTATCTACTACTACTATCACTACTACTACTACTACTACTTACTACCCTGACTTATTAAAATACTGATACTTCTACTACTACTACATACACTTACTACCGAGGACTGTTCACCCCCAATTTCTTATTTATTATTTCATTAATTGATTATTAATTTAGTTAATATTATTTATTTATCTGCCCGACCCCCCTTAAGCCTAACCGATCTTTAAGTATATTTACAGTACACTTGTGCGAGTCTGATAGGCTGACACACACACACACACACACACAACACACACACACACACCACACACACACACACAACAGCCAGACGTCGTTGATGATGCTGTCATCAACGCATGGGAGGTGTTTATACACACCCCTCACCCCTCTTTCGCTATTGATTGATTATTATTATTTTAATTATTATTATTATTATTATATTATTATATATTAATTAATATTCGCCCAACCCCCTTAAGCCCTAACCCGACTTTGTATATTTACATACACTTGTGTTGCGAGCCGTAGGCTGACACACACACACAACATACACACACACACACACACACAACACAACACGAGCGTTCGTTGATGATGCTGTCATCAACGCATGGGAGTTGTATCACACCCCTCACCCCCTTTGTTATTATTATTATTCATTATTAGTATTATGATTATTATTATTATCTATTTAATTATTATTATTGTTATTATATTACGAATTAAACACAAAGCCGAAAAGTAGTATATAATTTTCTTGTACAAGAAAGGGTGAGAAAAGAGGAGAGGAATGAGAGAGAGAGAGAGAGAGAGAGAGAGAGAGAGAGAGAGAGAGAGAGAGAGAGAGAGAGAGAGAGAGAGAGAGAGAGAGAGAGAGAGAGGATAAGATTGTGTATCAAGGCGTGTCTCACAAAGCTTTCACATGAAGAGGGATATTTTTATTATTATTTATTATATTATTCATGTATTATTCATATTATTATTATTATATATTATTATTATATTATTATTATTATTATTATTATTATTATTATTATTATTATTATTATTATTATATTATTATTATATATATTATTATTATTATTTTATTATATTTTATTATTTAGTACTATTTATTATTGATATTGTTTTAACTCTTTAATTTTTCTGCCATTAGTAAGAAACTTCTTTTTCCTCGCTTCTTCATCTTTTTGGGCTTCTTTATTCTTCTTTTTCTCTTCTTCTTCTTCTTCACAACAACCCATGAAGCCGCATCCAACACCAGCAACAACGCAAGAAACAGAACGACGCCAAACAACAGCGTCATTCGACATCATCTACCCAACAACAACAAGTACAACAACAACAACAACTCATGAAAAACATCATCTACAACATTCACAGCCGCATCAACAAAACAATGCCAACCACCATTTCACATTTACTCTATAATTAAAATAAAAGAAACTTATAAAAAAAACATCTGAGGACGGAAACTGGGAGTTATACAATCAGAATCAAGACAAGAAACAATCACAATCATGAAACAAGCAAGCTACGCTTACAACAACAAACAAACAACAACAAACAAACCACACAAACAACAACAACAACAACAGACTCAAGAATCAGAGTCAACCCAATTACACACTGGAGCAAAAATAATAATTATAAAGAAATTTTCATTAAAACATTTACTTTGCACCCCTTAAAGCAATGAAACAGTAAATCAATAGTGGGGGTCTAGCAACAGTGTGAATAGTAAGCTTTACTGCTTTACTGGCTTTACTGCTTTACTGCTTTATGCTTATAATTAATCATCTACATTTATATTATCACTCATGTTAACAAAAATTAATTTCAAAGTTTCTAAAAAATAATTAGGACGTTTTATATTATTTGATTATTATTTTATATTATTACTATTATTCATTATTATTAATATTATTATGTATTATATTATATTATATATTATTATTCATTATATTATTATTTATTATCATTATTATTATTATTCATTGCTGTTATTATATTATTATTATTAACTCGATGTTAAATAGAAATCAAATAATTATTTTACTCTTACATCAGATCAGGTAAAAAGGAAATGTTTGCCTTACTTGTGATTGGAGGATGTAAGCCTTAGGTCAATTCACCCTCCACGTGATTGGCCGAGAATTATAAATGTTCCCTTGTGATTGGAGGGTGTAAACCTTATCTCTTATCACCCTCTATGGTGTTTTGGTCGAGAATTATATATGTTCCCTTGTGAGTCTAAACTCATTTCAAACTATAGTCGCTTTAACTGTCAAGCTGTGAACAAGTTCCCTACTCTACCTTAAAAGTGTTCCATTTCCATGAGGAGCTCGATATGGTCCGTCTTAATAGGTATACTCTGTACCCCAAAAGAAAACATTCCAAAAATTCCCCAGGGTTGTTTGGGGGGGGGAAAAAAAATGTTAACGATATCCGGGTTGTGGGTTGCAGTTCTTATATAAAAGGAAACCGAAGGAAATCTGAATTCTTCACGGTGTGTTACTAATTCATCAGTATTACAACACAAGCGCTGTTTACATGCAGTCCCGATTAATTTACTGTTGTATATGTAAACACACCGAGGCCTGGCTTACTGATTACTAACCCTAATGCGGCTTTAAACTACTCGAAAACAGTTATCAACCAGAGCATAGGATCCAAGGGCAAGCAGCTTACTCTAACCTTCTCTAAACATGCGAACACCATCGGAGTGGAAGTTAGACTATGGGAGCGACGAAACGGTTTAGAAGTATTTGAACGTACTTCACATTGATTCTTCATCTCGGGAATACAACAGCTGAAGTGTATGTCAGAGGTAGGCGGAAGGGTGATAAGGCATATGAAGAGAGTGAGTGTGTTATCTAACTTATGCGCTTTAGTCGTTATTAATATGTTATCGAGAAATATCAAGCTTCATTTCAAATGCTTCGATTGATTCTGAAAACTGTTATTAACTTGGCTTTTCCTTGCAGAAATTCATTCATCTACTTAGAAAACGATGGGCGGTGAGCATCTATGCTGACGATCCAGAGACCATACGTGCTGGTGCTCATGGCTATTTTCATCATTAAAAATACGAAAAGAGAGTATATATATATATATATTATATAATATATTATTACTTATATCTATAATATATAAGTTATATATTATTAGTATTATATAGAATATGTATATATATATATATATATACATGACAGCAGCATCTCCAACAATCAGCAAACAAACAGCATCAGTATTACAACAACACCCATGGGACTGTGAGACAACGCCATCAGCATCCTGCGAGCCTGAAACAGAATCACCATGATCAATCACTGTAAATTTTATTTTCAGCATGCTCATGACGATACACTACAAATTTTATTTTCAAACTGCAGTTCTGCGTCCAGTCAATTTATTATTTCGTTCATCAGGCTCTCTTCTTCTCCATCGCAAATCTACAACTACTATCAAGCTCAAGAATCAGAATCAAAGCCAGGCCCAAACATTCATTAAAACAACATCTACGATGGGACAAGCATCAACTAGCGAGCAACGGACGGCACTACAAAATTTTATTTTCCATGTTCATTTCACTAAAAATTTTTTTTTCAAAACTCCAAACGATCTCTCGTATTCTCTTATTCTTCATCTTTCTGCTCTCAGTCAGTTCACTCTGTATTCATCGTTACTATTACCATTTATTCTAGTTTATCATGATTTAAAATACAAGGCCTGAAGCAGTGCCGTAATTATTCAGTCCAGCGAGAGAGAGAGAGTGAGAGAGAGAGAGAGAGAGAGAGAGAGAGAGAGAGAGAGAGAGAGAGAGAGAGAGAGAGAGAGAGAGAGAGAGAGAGAGAGAGAGAGAGAGAGAGTAAAATTCTTCATGACAGGTTCATATTTCAATTTTAGAAACTCATCATTAAACGTTATTTACACATTACAATTAGTAACGAAATACCTCGACCTCTTCTATGTAAGGATCATGTCTATCATGTTGCTCGTTGAAATATTATTAATATTGCAGAAAAATTTTCACACGTTCTACTCTTTGAAACATCGATAATAATAATGTATTTAAATTTCCAGTTTAATTATAATTTAGAGCACCTCACATAATCTTCATTCGAGTATAAAGGAGATAGACACATGCATGAGAAGCGTAATATTTTATTTATTTATTTATTTTTGAACATCAAATAACTATATATATATATCATATATATATATATATAGCTATATATATATATACTATATATTATATACTATATATTTATAGTATATACATATATATATATATATACTATATATATAGTATATAGTTGTTATATAAAATATAGTATAAAAATATATTTTATTTTATTTTATTATTTATATATATAATATATATATATATATATATATATATATATATATATATATATATATATATATATATATATATATATATATATATATATATATATATATATATATATATATATATTATGATATATATATATCATTCGAGTATAAAGGAGATAGACACATGCAGGAGAAGTATATTTTATTTATTTATTTTATTTTTTGGGAACATCCAAATATATATATATATATATATAATATATATATATAATATATATATATATATTATTATATATATATATATATATATATATTATATATATATATATTATATATATATATATATATATATATTTTTACAGTTGATCACACCACTCACGTGCAAAGCCCTATTCAAGAGCCTACGGGGTCCACGAACGTGTTAAATAACAAAAAATTTCCAACAATCTATATCACAATACTTATCGCAGCAATATGATCACTCAGAGAGACGCGAAGTTGCTAATAACGTGAGGAATAAATGATTGTAGTATATGCGGCACAATACAGAAGATGGGCCAAAAAGAAGAATATTCTCCAACAGATACGAGACCCGTCCGGTAGCAGGAAAGTCCGCGATAGGCTACCACAGACAAGCGGATACATAAGTCTTGGCAGGTGCTGATATCAACACAAAACTTCATCTGCCGGATCGCAGCACCACTCTCAGCTGACTTCACAAGACGGGGAGTTCTTAAATTGGTGCATCAAAGCGAGTGGAATAGTTCCCTCGCATTACTTTCCGCTACGTACCTATAGAAAAGAGAATAAAGCACCAACAGTCGTGCGCCAAGCGAAAAGATTCTCTAAGTAACTAGCGCTCCAAGTGAAACTAGGAAAAACAGGACAGTTTTATAACGTCTCTTTTTTGCCATTTTGACTCTGACCCTATACCTAAAACTGCTCGCGTTAAGTGAAGCACCATCTGATTGGCCCCCCCAGATTGGAGAGCAGTTAAGTGCAACCAACCAAAGTAGCAAGGGCGAGAAGATAGAAGACACATATACAATATAACTAGTGTTTAGTACAGATGAGAAAGTAGGAAAAAAGTATTAAAGTATGCGCACGAAGTCTGAACAAGAACTCCCAGTAGTAAATATTATAGAGACGCACTTAGCAACCGGGAGTTGTTGAGTCTAGACGCGCTCTTTCCAAGAGCTAGTTTTTTTGTTTATTTAAGGCCAAGGATGTTTAATATTGTCAAAGGAGAGACGAGAAGAACCGTCGAAAGAGATGTAGGAAAGTTATAGTGGCTTAGTAAGGGAGATTTGTATAGAAGTGAGTTATGCTTAAAGAGAGTTGAATTTCCAAGGTTCAGACGACCTCTCGTACAGAGAAATTCTATCCAGAATCAGCGAAGAATAGAATCACTCTCGGAACAGTATTAAGAACCACTATGATAGGACACTAATATTTCAGGTAGAGATTATAAAGAAAGGGGCAGAATTGAGCAATGAGGGAAGAATGATAGTGGATTCGATGTCATAAAAGGGCATCATGAGTTGTGACGAATAGATGTTAGACAGTCATCCTTTTTTTTAATTTAACAGTTCTGTGCAGGCGTGAGAATCATTAATTAAAAGTAGGAATAATAGGAGATAGAAACAAGAAACCCCTGAGAACACAGTATGACTCAAAACAAGAAGAGTAGTCGTGACATCTCACCGATATCAACAATCACGCCGATATAGCTAAGATATCATACTCCACACTCACACTACTCACCCCCTGGCTAGAGCTACATATATATTTATCATTTATTACCGTTTATCAGTTAGGATGTAAAGTAGTACTTGTGTTGTGGGTCGTAATATAAATGTTATGAGATAGAAATCCTCATACCTACTTTTATCTCTATATAATTTTATACAGAATATCTCATCTCATATTTTATTTGTATTTTCATGCCTATACTAATGATGTATAATTACTAACTACAACTATTAAATAGTAAAGCTATCAGGTGAATAAGTTATATATATTATATATATTATATATTATAGTTATTACTTTACTAACAATAATTATAACATAACGAAAGCAAAAAGATATGTATATTGTATGAGTTAAACTAATAAATGGTATAATTTGAATAATATATATATATA
>JABUQX010017222.1:42500-47192 GCA_015478945.1 Trachelipus rathkii | reverse complement strand
AGGTAGGGCACCTCACTCTCCTTCCATTCTCCATCATTCTATACATCTCCTGCACCCCCAACCTCTAATTCCTTTCATAACCCCATCTATATACAAATTGAATAACCAAGGAGACATAACACATCCCTGCTTTACTCCGATTTTAACATTCAATCGCTATTAATATTAATAGCCAATCACTTTCGACACCATTTATTCTTACACACGCTTCATATCGTCATACATACTCTTTGATTCCATTCAGAAGCCTAACCACCACCCCATACTATCACTAACACCTGCCAAAGAGCTTCCTTATTAATCTTTATCATTCGTCCTGTTGCAAATCCATGAAAACCCTAAATACGGTTTTATTCTTCTTTTTCCTCTCCCTCATTTTTCAATTATTTGTTTCAATGCAAAGATTTGATCCACACTTCTCTCCACTCCTGAACTATCTTTTTCTTACCAATCAGTCTTCAGTCACTAGAGCTAGACGCACTCTTTCAACCAAAATACCAGCATATATCTTCCCTACAACACTCAATAAACTAATTCCATTATAATTTCTACAGTTACTCTTATCTCCTTTACCCTTATATAAGGATACTATTACTGCTCTCCTTCAATCCCTCGGAACTATACCCTCCATGAACGGCTTTGTTACACACATTTCCAATCAAATCAATCATCATATCACATCGTTCTTGATTATTTACGAGCAGTATTTTTCTATACAGGCAGATTTTAACAGTTCTTACACTTTCTCACTCTACCATTACTCTCCTTACTAATACTCATCCTAAAATGACTATTCCTTCTTACACCATCAAACCCACACACATTTACTATCACCTCCTCATTACTGTCAATATTATACAGATTTTCGAATTGTTACTTCCACACTCCCCTCATATCCATCATCAGTTACGAAAGCACCATCCCTTCTCATTATTCTAAGCAGATTTCTTTTATTCTCATTCTTAGCCTTTTGCGGTTCCTTCCAGAAGAGCTTCTTATTCCCTTGTAAGTCCATTCTTCCTTCACTTAAGGGCTTTCTTCTTTCCTGCCACCTCGGTTCTGTGGAATTCTCTTCCATCTTCTGTGTTTCCTGCTGAATTTAATCTTCCTCACTTCAAAACCTGCGTCTGTACCCATCCGCGTAATTTTCGTTAAGTGTGTATTTCTGAGGCGTGCAACACCCCCTCCGGAATAGGGCTTTGCCAGTGAGTGGTGGTGACAACTGTTAAAAAAAAAAACAAAAAAAAAAGTCACCATTCATCCTCCTTCCAAACTGTTCATTTAACTCAATGCTATATCCCTAAAACAATCCCTTCACCCTCCTAAACCCACACCCAACCCCAACAGTGGCATATATAACTATGCCTGGCCACGACTGTAATCAGCACAATTACATAGGGTTTTGAAGACCAATGATTTGACTCGGAGATATAAAGCACAAATATGAATTAATCAACGATAAAGGCAACTCCTCTCTTACTGCTTCACTGTTCTTCTCAAAATCAAACAATACACATAAATGAATATGAACCGCATACATAAAACCTCTAACTCAAAAAAACACTCCAAAAAAAAAAAAAAATCCCCTTTTCCCCCCCAAAAAAAAGGGGGAAAAATAAAAAAGGGGGGGTAAAAAAAATAAATAAAGAAGAAAAAAAAAAGAAACTCCTTATGCATATTAACCACAAAAAACTTTAATACCAATCCAGGTGAAAGCAAAATAGATCATCTACAAAAAAATTTAATCAACACACACTCTAAATTAATCCAAAATTCACAGAAATTAAAAGTTTTGGAACCTAATCCACGAGACTTTGATATAAAAATTTTACTTGAAAAAAATACATTTACTCCTTAAAAATTAAAAAAAAATAGTAACTTTTAATTTTTTTCTCTTTTCTAAACATTTCTGACATCCTTATACATTGAATTTTGATATGCTGTACATGTATTTGTAATCAATATGTTTATTTTGGAAAAATAGAAGAAATTTATTTGGCTTTTGTTTTTTTAAAAGAGATGCCAATGTATCTAGTATTGTAACTACCAAAACACTAGAAATGTGCAATGGTTGCCAGACGCTTGGTTGCCGTATGTTTGGGACTGTGTTCGTCTCCAAAAATTCAATTTGCTTTGTAATTTGTTCAGTAAATTAATCTTTAGTCTTAAGAACGCTGGAACCGAAGGAGGTCTGGAATACAGACGAAAGCTATTCTAAAGCGTTCATAGGTTTTAATTATAAATTACCTTATAAATATGGTGTCTTAAAATTTTAAATATGAATTTTTAACTAAAACTCAATCTGTGGTAAAAGTGTGCAATAAAACCTTCCAAAAAAATTATGTAAATTTTTGAACCTCCAAATCTGTCCATATGAAAAATAATATCTTATAACTTTTGGTCAACTTCCCAGGGTAAGAAAATGAAAACTAAATATTGACACTGCGCTTATAGTGGTAATAAAAAATTACTATTATATATATCTATGATTTATATATATATATATATATAGTATAAATATATATATATATATATCTTTATAATATATATAATATATATAATATATATATATAATATATATATATATATATATATATATATATAATATTATATATATATAATATCTAAAGTATATATATATATATATATATATATATATATATGTATTATATATATATATAAATATTATATATATATATATATGTAAAAGATATATATACTATATATATATATATATATATATCTATTTAATATATATATATATTTATATATATATATTTATTTATTATATATATATTATATTTTTATATTTATATATATATATATATATTATTATAATATATATTATATACTATATATATATATATATATATAATCTATATATAATATATATAATATACTATATATATATAATATAAATATATTCATTATGGTCGAGAAGTACGATTATTATATTATTATTATTATTATTATTATTATTATTATTATTATTATTATTATTATTATTATTATTATTATTATTATTATTATTATTATTATTATTATTATTATTATTATTATTATTATTATTATTATTATTATTATTATTAATTATTATTATTATTATTCATTAATAAATATTATTAAATTTAATTTATCTTATTATGTTATAGACTCGTATCCCTTTAATCTTGGACCATATTCTGTTACATAGCCTATGCACACTGTATTCCTTCATAATAGAGGCGTTGGGCCCATTCCAACGAAGGTCACACACACACAAAAAGAAACACACACAAAAAGAAACACACATAAACAGATACACGCAATCACTAATTCACTCGATCATTAACACACACACATACATTTATATATATATATATATATATATATATATTATAATATATATATATATATATATATATATATATATATATATATATATATATATATAATATATATATATTATATAATAATATATAATATTTATTATTTATATAAATATATTTAAAAAAAAATTTAATATAAAATTTAATTTTTCAGTGGATTCCATTAAAAAATTTTAAATCAAATATTTTATATTATTTATTATATTGTATTTTAAAATTTAAAATAATGAAATATATACTCTATATTTATAAATATATACAGGTAAATATATATATATATATTATATATATATATATTATATAAATTATATCTATATTCTATATATATTATATATATTTATTTTTTAAATTTTATATATATATATATATATATATATATATATATATATATATATATATATATATATATAAACTTTTATTTTACATTTATAGTTTTATTTTTAATTATTTATAAAAATTTAATTATTCATTTTTAATTTTTTAGTTTTAAAACTTTTTCATTTTAAAATTTTGTTAATTTTATGTTTCTACTAAAAATAATATAATTTTTATTAAAAATATGTTTTATTGACCTAGAAGCAGTAAAGGAGTAGGGCAAACACCATACCCCACCTCTTCCCATCTGTTTTACTAATTTAGATCATATTTGAACACAAATTTTGTGTGAACGCAGCATAAAAATAAGTTCTTTGTAAGAACAACATAAAAATAAGTTTTTTGTATTAGTATCGCAAATTTTATTAAAAACATTTTATGTTTCTACTAAATATTTATTTTTTTATGTATAGAGCATAAAAATATCAATTAATCAATAGATCAATAAATTAAAACCATAAAATCATAGACCTTTCCCATTCGTGATCCATTGATTAAATCATTAAAGTCATATTTATGTATCATTTTGCATTTACTGTAACACAAACTAGCATGTTTAAACACAGATTCTATCAATCTCTTTCTCTAACTTTGCTAAGAATAGCTTAACCTACCTACCTACCTACCTACCTACCTACCTAACCAGACTGTTTTACCTTAACACATTTAAACTATCACTACCTAAAGCTGTCGTAAAGGTTACACGACTGTTATTTCTATAACGTCCTACAGGTTTTCCCCCCCCGCTTACACTAACTACCTAGGGCTGTCGTAAATGTTACACGACTGTTATTTCTATAACGTCATACATTGTATCCCTTTTTCTAAAACATGGTTTTTAACATTTATATACTCTTTTTTAAGGTGTCCCATTTATATTTATTATATTCTTTTTTTTTTAAATTGTAACCTTAATATTTCTTATTCTACAAGGTGTTCAATACAAAAC
>JABUQX010017222.1:35000-37500 GCA_015478945.1 Trachelipus rathkii | reverse complement strand
CTTTTGTATTACATTTATAGGAGGAGGACTGAAATAGCCGCTAAAGCTCTTAAGAAATTTCATCGTAGGCATTTTCGTAGATGAAATCGATTCAAACACATCTGCGAACGAAAACCTATAAAAGCTTTAAATAACAAGAGAGAACTGTTAATTATATCAATAACGTATATCAATAAAATTTATATCAGTGATATGTTTGGATTTATCCTCACATAAAGTTGAAAGATTGTTGCTTCATTAGGATTGTTTTGGCTCAAATAAAGTTGAAAGAATATTTCCATTAGGATATCTTTTAACTTACATAAAGTTGCTAGAAAACCCATTCGGCATTGTTCTCTCTTGCATAATAAGTTATAGTATATTTGCGAAATTCTTACTAGTTTTTTTAATTAAAAATTAAAATATTTCAAATCAAAGTCGAAAGTTTAATGAAAATCTTTTCTTTAAATGACGCCATAAAACTAGTTGCCTGACTAAATAAAGCTTTGGGAACATTTAGTGAGCGAAATAAAAATGGAAGTTTTTTCGTTCATTCATAACAGTTTGCTCATTCATTTTTTTAAATTTGACTTAGTAAAATCAAAACAAAAATTAGTTTTTTTTGTAGCAGAAAATTGATATGCGTGAATTGCGTATATCACAAAATACTAAATTTCATAAAATCATTTTTGAAAACTTAACGTGCTTCAAATTTAAACTTTCACTGTGATTGCGTAAGTCTGGCAATTACTTATTCAAAACTTAAAATTTTTCAATGCTTGTGCAAATGTAAGCTTTAGTGCGTGTAAGTACATACATACTGCATTAAAACTCCGTAAAAGTATCACTCAATAATTTTTTTCTTTTTCTGCAATATATCTTTTTAAGTAAACTTGTCACGTGACCTCCAGAATAAGAAGAAAATGGAGTCAGACATTGCTGTAGTTTCTTCTCTGATTCAGGATATGGAAGAGTCTATTTCTACTACTGAATTTTGAGTAAGTATAGGAGCTATGGGCCCAGAAGAGGAAGGAAGAGTGACGGAGGAAATTAAGTCAAAAATAGCTCCACTGAAAAGATTCAGAGGAGTGGTGAAGAGGAAAATTACTCTTCAGTTAAAACAAATTGTAGATATCATGAAAAATGATGATAAAACGATCATTCCTTCATTATTACAGGAGGTGTCCTCCAGATTGAGGGAACTGAGTATGATGGAGAAATTGAGGCATTAATCTGCGCCTCAGATCTTCATCAGTTCAATTCAGTTTTGTTAGATGAAGAACTGGTTAGTTCCACGCACTACCATCTTCATCAATTTCAATTTCAATTAAAATTTCAATTTCCCTTTAATTTAATTTGATTTAAAGTTATATTTGAATTAAATTTCTTTGAATTTGATTTCAATTTCGATTTTGATTTCGATTTCAATGTCATTTAATTTAAATTTCATTAATTTCAATTTCATTTTTCAAACAGACTGATAAGTGATAGTCCTGAACTGGGAAAATTTACTCTTGGAATATAAATATGTATATTATTGCAAGTATTTTTTTTTCTTTTTTTTTGATGCCTCTTCTAGGCATAGAAAGAGGCATCCCTCCCCCCGGAGTATATAAAAACAGTTTTGGATATCGTCGCTTGTTGGTTGATTTCTTTCAATTTAGCTTGACCTGAGTGGAAGTTGGAAGTCTCCAGGTCAAAAACTTTTAGTATCCTTTTAGAATCGATATCGATTGGATCTCTTTCCTAATTGAGGGAAATAAAAGTTTCAATTTCAAGTTTCAAATTCATTATCAAATCATTCATTTTCATTATCAAATCATTCATAATCGATTGGATCTCTTTCCAAATTAAGGAAAGTTTCAATTTATCAATTAAGTTTCGTTCAAATTATCAAAGTGTTTGGTTATACGAAATGGATCTCTTTCCAAATTAAGGAAAGTTTCAATTTATCAATTAAGTTTCGTATAAATTATCAAAGTGTTTGGTTATACGAAACGTAATCATATCGAAAAAGGTCGCAAGACTATATATCAATTAATAACCTTAATCTATCAAGAGAGTGTAATGGTTTTACCTTTTAGCACTAAGTTATTATTTATCGATTTATTTATTCATTTAGTCCTGCAGGAATTTATTTATTTATATGGGTATTAATTTATATTTATTATTTATAATAGTGCATATTGGCTATTAGCCGATAAGGTAATTATTTGAATCCTCTCGAGTTGGACTATCGTCAGATGATAGCTGCATTAAATTTGCCTCGCTATCACTCTGACATAGTCTATTTTTTTCTAATTCAATTTAAATGAGTCTTAGATCGATTATCATTGAGGCTGAAAATCATATACAGCTTTAATTTCAATTTCAAACGAAGAGGCTCATATCTAACCTAAATAACCATTTGAAGCGGAAGATCGTCTCACACAGATGCTTTGACCGGTGAAAGAGAGAACAATCTTTCAAGCCAAGGCTCTACAGTCTTCCATATTCAGGTCGGTTATATCATGCTTAAAAT
>JABUQX010017222.1:0-32500 GCA_015478945.1 Trachelipus rathkii | reverse complement strand
GACCGTTGGCAGCTTTTTCTCAAAAAGTATAAGAGATATTTGCTTTAAACTTGGAATATAATCTATGTATGCGGATAAGACGTCCGTGAAAATTTCAAGTCGTGGAATGTATATAAGGGGGGTCACCCCCGAGGGTGGACGCCGATATTGCGCTTACGTCTTTGTTGCGTGATGTGAGCGGATGAGTTTAGGCCTAACGAGAGTTAGGTTCGAGCGAGATGACGTAATCTCGTCTGTAACGAGATTACGTCAGCGCGCGAGAGCGCGCGCGCGTACATACACATACACATACCCATTATTATTATTATTATTACATCGAAGAAGTGATCCCCGAAGGGGATCACTTCTGAGTTGTTTTTTAAACCCTTCTGGGCTTGCTTAAGCGACTCCGAGTCCGCACTGCACGGCACTGCACCGGTCTGCACCGCCCCACACCGCGCCTCAGGCTCCGACATATATCTATATAAGCTTGAGTTATCGTATCGTGATAAAATTTGGAGTGGTGTTAGATGGGGAGGTACCCTAGTCATGGACGTTGTTACGTCCCCAAGGGTCCCCCGAAGGGGGACCCCACCCTCATTAAAAAAAAATTTAATTGAGCGTATAAAGCTGAAATTTGGTGAGAGGATTCAGAGTTGAGTTTCTAGAAATACGTGGATTGTGATTCTTGTGGAGTTGGCTCGGCCCGGTGCTGGAGCCACTGTGGTGTCGAGTTAATAAACAGTCGTATAAAAACAATATTGGTGTCCCTATATATGTTTTCAAGGTCGTAGAGTTCGAATATGATGGTTATAAGTCCGTATGGGGATGTCTAGGACCCCCCATTAGAGGGGTCTCGACTGAAAAAAAGAGCACAGAGTGCAAAACAGAGGTCGAAGGAGGAAGAAAGAAGGATGAAAGATGAATAAGGAGGGAAAGAATGAAGAAGGAATCTGACTCAGAGGAGTAGGAGTTGACAGATGCACCGGTGCTGGCTCCGGTGCGGTGCCGAGTTATTAAATATTTGTGTAATAATACAATATTGGTGTCCTTATATATGTTATTGGGTCTGTAGATTTCGAAAATAATGGTTTCAGAACCATCAAGAAATAAAAAATAAATAAATAAATAAATCAATAAATAAAATTTCTTATTCCTTTTATGTTTAAACTTCTAAATACGTTTAACATACCTTAAACAGTAAAATTCCACTAAATCAAACCCACATCCAACCAGCATCCAACCTCCTGACCATCTATGATCGTATTTAGCTATTGATTAAGGTCACTTTTTGAGTATCATTTTGATAAACATAACATAAAATCAAGATTCTTTATACAAAATCAAACAATGTATGTGGACGTAACAAGTTTTTCACATTAATAAAGCTTACTTAGTATCATCTGAACAATGATATAACCCTCCAAAGACAAACTTAGCACATCTTAAACAGGAATAACTTTAACGTTAACAAAGTTCCACACTTAACACAGTAGAAGTAACTATATTGGCGATACAATTACGTAACCTACTTAGCTACTTCGAGGCAACCGCTGTTAGTTACATTAGACTGAAATATTAACAAAAATTTTACTAACCGTGGAAGTGTGAGTGATAGCGAACAATGAGTATACTCTTAAACGTAATCAAGTTTTCACATAATAAAGCTAACATAGCAAACTGAACTAAGAAATAATGCCCAAAGACAAACAACACATCTTAAGCAGAATAGGCAGCAACATTACAAAGTTCCAAACTTAACACCAGTAAAGTAAACTAAGGACATATGATGCAATATACGTAACTTATTAACTGTTGTCAAGCATGGTCGCTAACATAACATGTTAATTTTACTTACATGGTATATGTAACAAAATTAGCTATACCTTGGTGTAACTATCATATAGACTGACGAAAGTATGTGAGCAGTCGTCACAAAAGTTTTCATATTAATAAAGTCAACATAAAATTCCAGACTAAGAATATAATGTACAAGGCAAACCAGACACATCTTAAAGCAAGAATTTACTGCTAACACTAACAAAGATCCATTAACACCAGGTAAAGTAACTAACAAGACTCCCAAAAACATAATCAAATACTCACACTTTATCCAACATATCTCCAACATGACAATGTAATTTTCATTAACATTAATAATTTAACAAAAAGTATTTAGGCATAACCTTACCTTAACCTTCATAATACCTAATGGGTAAGGGCAAACAAGTTAAGTTTTTACTCTCTGTAAAGCTAACTATGCAGCATAACGCGATACTAACAACAACAACCAAGACGATAAACAGCCATCGATCATCATTTAGTCAATAAAGCGAACATAAGCGGGAAGTGAAACAAGTTGTTTTCATTTTATACATTATAATTTTCATTGAAAAGTGCATTATTTAAATACATAAAACAATAAATACATAAGAAGAGATATAAGTATTTTAAATATAAATAATTCATCTAATCAGAGGAACATAGGATTCAAGTTGGGTAAGCTCTATATATCGCTCTCTAAAGATTCAACATCCTGTGAAAGGATGTAAGTATAAATTGCCTTCAGCAACACTAAACGCATTTTCGCATTATGACGATTCACAGCCATCATTCTCTCATACAAGAGAGAAGTAAACTCAACCAAGCTGATAGTTATTAAAGCATTCTGTATACTGAATTATACGGGAAACCATATGTTCCGGTGTAAATATCATAGATTACAATGTGCTATATGTATTAAGTCCCCAAGTATGTCAACATCGTTAAGTGCGAGTTAATTTGGTTTTTTATTTTAAGCAATGATGTAATATTTTCAGACGTTTGAACTGTGAAAAACCTATACACGTACGCATGAAGGTCCACACAATCGATGGGTTTCCAGGAGTTAGTATATCAAGGGTTTTTAATAGCCGTCACAAGACGAGAACGCAAGTCTATTCTTATTATCACCTCTCAAAACGATCACTCTGATAGAATTTCACTACTCGGTCGATCCGATCAGATAAAAAAACACTTACTCCCTCTAGCCATGCAGCTGCCGATATCGATAATCTTGGATGAATCGATCGCACAAAGAATAAAGGGTCTATTATTGACTCGGCTGGCAGGAATTACAAGCAATGTATCGGTATCCATCAGGTTGACGATAAAATTTTATTGACAACAACGCTGGAATAACGGAAGCTACTCGGTGGGAAGATATCATCAACATGATCGGTGGGTAGATGTCGGGGAGAGTTCATCGTTACCAGTACAGTGAAAAATGTCCTACTGACGGAATTCGTATGCGTAAACAACCCTGTATAGGTAACGTAGATTTCTTTCTTTCAACCAATCAGAAGAAAGAAACAGGATGACAACGACGAAGCGAAGCATATGTCAGTCAAAAGGTATATATCTCAGAGAGCAACAAACAACAACAACACAACAACGAGCAAACAATATACAACAACATGACAAACATACAACAGCATACAACAACGGAATAACAATAAACATAGTACAAAAATAGTGCTTTATATACCACCAACGGAAGTATATGCTACGTTAACATTGTTGTCACATTGATAAAGCTAACATATCATTACCAGAACTAAGAATATAATGTACAATAACAAAGCTAACGTCACCACGTCAGGAAAAAACAGATCAATACGTAGACAAGTTCCATATAGATAGCAGAATAGACTAGCAGCAGCTAACAAACGTAACCTTCACACTATTTGCAAGCATATCTTTCTAATATATCAATGTTAATGTTTACATTAACAACTTGAGTTAACGTAGCATTTAGTAGTTCATGTCGGAAAACATAGCGCAAAATGATGCTTTATATACTAACCATTAAATTATATGATAACATAACAATCTTTCTCTCATATATAAAAATATTTTAAAGACGATAAAACACTAACTTTAGAGAGTTTTCCATATTAAATTGAAAAAAAGGTGTGTACAAAATTATGTACAAATCGGACAAAAGTACACACGTTAAGCAAGAATAAATGTTTAACTATTAACATGATGCTGCCACATCTGAGTACACCGTAAAGTACTAACATTGCATTACAAAACGTAACCTATTTCATACTTTTCCAAGCATATCTCTTAAATATTAAGTTATTTTACATTGACCATAGAATATTTAACAAGAATAGATTCTTGCCATATCATACAAACACAATAATTGTAAACATAACAAAGTTTATCAAACATAACACAAAAGAATAAGTTCTTATATGACTAAAAATCGATAATTTGATACCAACAGAATGCTTTAGCCGTCAATAAGCTACCTATCCACTCCGCAACTAGAGATAATGTACAAAGGCAAACTTAACATACCTCGTGTATGGGTGAATAATCAGCTAACATCTGAAATATTTTCCCTACTTGTCAAAGGTAAAGTAGGCTAATAGGTCACACAATAATCGATATGTTCCTACTTTTCTCACATATCAGCAACAGGTAAAAGCCGTTTTCATCTAACAAAATCCCTTAATAAAAGGTGACCAATCTATCAAAGATACCAACAATCTGGAACTGATGAATTAACACCGTCTTCATCAAAGTGTCACTCGTTTGAGTATAACATCAATTGTCCTATGAATAAACATAGCATTAGCAAAATTCTGAGGCTAGAGAGGGCGGAGTGAGCGATGTACCAGCAATAACTAACCTAGGCTCACGTTTACTAACACATCATCCGTCAGTTAGACACAGTAATATCTACAAAGAATCATCATTTCTCTAACAAACAGTGTTATTTTCACATTGTCATAGTATATTTAACATAACGTACCAAACTTACGAATAAACAGTTTTCATAAACCAAGAGTCTCAAACCACCCATCCCTGCAGGCCCCTACCCGTCCCACCGCCTGTGATCTATGAGTTATTGATTCGAAGTCATATTTCGTGATCATTTTGGACAAAACTAACATAAAAATAAGTCTTTATTATACATTACATTTATTTACTGCTTAACCAACAAAGTTTAGCATCAATAAAGCTAACAATCATAAGACCGGCGACTAGGGGGTGAAATAATGTACAAAGGCAAACCTAACATACATCACCGTAGTGAGATGAACAGAAACATCCTGAAAGAAATCCCTACTGATCAAGTAAAGTAAGCTAATCAAGTCACACAATACTCGTATGTTTCAACTTTTTTGAGATATTAGGCAAGGGTAGGTCTGATATCTAACAAATCCCTTAACAAAGTTGACCAATCTGATCAAAAGATGCCCCATCTGAACTATGATTGGACACTATCTTTCATCATAAGTGTCCTTTCGGTCGAGTTATACACATGACGCTTGAATTTAAAACGTAGACATAGCAAAAAGTCTAAGGCAAACTGACATTATTCAACAAAAACTTAACCTAGCTCACGACGGTTCTAACACATCATCGTCAGTTAACACAGAAATATCTTACAAAAAACTCATCATTTCTCTAACAAAATCAGTGTTATTTCCACATTTCATAGTAAGAGTTTGAACAGTAAACGTACCTAACTTACGAATAACAGTTTTCATTAACCAAGAGTATCGAAGCAACACATTACCTTCGAGAGAAAACTCAGGGGATGCGCCCCTTGAAAGGGTGTGAATCCTGCGAGGGGATCACCCCGAAGTGTAAGCGGGCTTTGGACCTCAGCCCGAAGGGCTGAGGCCTTACCCTCCTTCGTACGGGTTAAAGCCCGCTTACCCCCCTTCGGGGTGATCTCCCCTCGCAGGATTCACACCTTTTCAAGGGGCGCATCCCCCTGTGTTTTCTCTCGGAAGGTAATGTGTTGCTTTAGATACTCTGGGTTAATGAAAACATTTTATTCGTAGTTAAGTACGTTATGTTAAATATTCCTATGAAATGGGAAATTAACACTGATTTGTTAGAGAAAGGATGAGTTTTGGTAAGATATTACTGTGTTAATGACGATGAATGTGTTTTAGAAAACGGTGAGCCCTAGGTTTAAGTTTTTGTGAATAATGTCAGTTTGCCCCTAGACGCTTTCTAATGTCTACGTTATATTCATAGGTCAAATGATGTAATACTCGAAACGAGTGACACTTTGATGAAGATAGTGTCATTCATAGTTCAAGATGCGGGCACTGTGATAGATGAGTCACTTTGTTAGGGATTTGGTTTAGATAATAAGGCTTTAACGGAATATAGCTCAAAAAATGGGAACATATCGAGTATGTGTGACCTGTTAGCTAACACTTATTCAGTAGGGAATCAGATGTTAAGCTGATTATTCTACGTTGGAGGTATGTTAGGTTTGCATTTGTTCATTATATTCTTATGTCGCGGTTGTGATTGTTAGCTTATTGATGCTAAAAACTTTGTTGGTTAAGCAGAGATATTCGTTTTTTAGTATATAAAGAACTTATTTTTATGTTATGTTGTCCAAAAAATGATACCTTGAAATATGGGACTTGAATCAATTTAGTCAAAGATCACAGGCGGTGGACGGGTAGGGACCTGCGGGATGGGTGCGTTTGATTACTGAATTAATGAAAACTGTTATTCGTAAGTTAGGTACGTATGTTAAATATTACTATGACATGTGAAAATAACACTGAGTTGGTTAGAGAAATGATGAGTTTGGTAAGATATTACTGTGTTAACTTGCGATGTGTTAGAACGTGAGCCTAGGTTAAGTTTTTGCTGGGTAATGGGGGGTTTGCCCTAGAATTTTGCTAATGTTTATTCATAGGTCAATTGATGTCATACTCAAAACGAGTGACACTTTAGAAGATGGTGTTAATTCATAGTTCCAGATTGTTGTATCTTTGAGTAGAATAAGAGATCACTTTTGTAAGAGATTTCTGTTAGATGATGCGGCTTTTACCTGTTGCTGATATGTGAAAAAAGTAGGAACATATCGAGTATTGTATGACCTATAGCTACTTTACCGCTTTGACAAGTATGGGAATTTTCAGGATGTTAGGGGATTATTCATACACGGGGTATGTTAAGTTTGCCTTTGTACATTATATCTTAGTTGCGGTTATGATATGGCAGCTTTATTGACGCTAAAGCTTTGTTGGTTAAGCATATATTCGAGTGTTAGTATATAAAGAACTTATTTTTGTGTTATGTTTGGATAAAAACTTCTGTTATGTTATACAATTATCGTGGTTTGTAGTGATAAGTTGGTCAAGATTATGATTAAATCCTTGATTAAATATTGCTATGTCAATGTAAAATTAACTTAATATGTTAGAGATATGCTTGGAAAAAAGTTTTGAATAGTTACGTTTTTGTATGCAATGTTAGTTTACTTTTACAGTGTTAAGTGTGGAGCTTTGTTAATGTTAAAACTTTATTCTTGCTTAAGTTGTGTAGTTTGTCGTGTACATATTTTCTTAGTTTCATATTGATGCTATGTAGCTATATTAATATGAAAAACCTTGTATGTTTAGCATATTATTCAATGGTTAGTATATTAAGAACTCATTTTGCGCTATGGGTTTATCCGAAATATACCTCTAATGCTACGTAAATCAGTTTAATGGTAAATATAAACAAATGTTAGAGATTGCTTGAAAAAGTGTTGAATAGGTTACGTTTTGTATGCTGTGCTAGTTTACTTACTGCTATTAAGTATGGAACTTGTAATGTTAGTTGTTTATTCTAGCGAAAGGTGGCGTTAGACTTTGTTACTGTACATTATACTTTAGTTTTCGTAATTGCTATGTTAGCTTTTTAATTGAAAACAATGCTTACGTTACATATATTCGTCTGGGTTGGTATATAAAGAAGCTATTTTTGCTTACTATGTATTGTTGTGTTGTTGTTGTTTGTTTTGTTGGTGTTTTGTTGTTGTTGTTGTGTTTGTTGTTGTTGTTGTTGTTGCTGTTCAACGAGAATATATACGCCTTTTGGAACTGATATGGTTCGTTCGGCGTTATCTTGTTTACTTTCTTCTATGGTTGAAAGAAAATTTCGTTACCTAAAAAGGGTGCGCTACGCAAGGAGCATCTGCTAGTAGACTATTCACTGTTACTGCGTACCGAATGGACATCTCCCGCATCTCCACGTCTGTTTGTTGATATATTCACGAGGAGCTTCGTTATTCCCAACGGTGGTCAATAAAATTTTATCGTCAACCTGATGGATACGATACATTGCTTGTTGATTCCTGCCCAGAGAGTCAAATAAGAGACTTTATTGCGTTTGTGCTGATGGGATTCATCAAGATTAATCGATTGCAGTGGCATCATGGCTTAGAGGGATAAGTTTGTTATTGATTGGATTCGACGAGTAGTGAATATCTATCAGAGGTGACCGTGTGAGGAGGTGATAATTAGGGGATAGACGGTTGCGTGTTCGTCATTGGTGACGGGTAGTCTAAAACCCTTGATAGACGGAACTACTGGAAACCCATCATGTTGTGACCTTCATGCGTACGGGGTGTTAGGGTTCACAGTTCAAACGTCTGAAAATATTGCAGCATTGCTTAAAATAAAAACGATTAACATCGCACCTTAACGTTGAACTGTTGACATAACTTGGACTTAATAACATATAAGCACATGGTGTAATCTATGATATTTACACCGAAACATATGGTTGTCCCGCATAATTCAGTGTACAGAATGCTTTATAAAAACTTAGTCAGCTTGGGTGAGTTCTACTTGCTCCTTGTATGAGAGAATGAGTGCGGTTGAATCGACATATGCCGAAAAATGGTTTAGTGTTGCTGAAGGCATTCATACTTACATCCTTTCAAAGATTTTGAATCTTTAGAGAGAGATATTTTATAGAGCTTACCCAACTTGATCCTATGTTCTCTGATTAGATGAATTATTATATTTAAATAAACTTAATATATTTTTATGTATGTTAGTATGTGTTAGTATTATATAATGCACTTTTCCAAGAAATAGTATGTTATTAAATTACGAAAACTGTTTTTACTTCCCCGCTTATGGTTCGACTTGTTATGACGTCACAATGATGATGAGGCTGTTTATTTCGTCTGGTTGTTGTGTGTTAAGTACGTTATGCTCATAGTTTAGCTTTTACAGAGAGTAAAAAACTTTACTTTGTTTGCCCTTACCCAATAGGTATTATGAGGGTTAGGTAAGGTTTATTGCTAAATTTTTTTGTTATTTATTACTATGTTAATGTAAATTAACATTTCATGTTGGAGATATGGTTGATAAAGTAGAAACGGATTTATGTTTTTGGGTCTTTGTTGTTACGTAGTGTAAGTGGTGGATCTTTGTTGTGTTAGCAGTAAATTCTTGCTAAGATGTGTCTGGTTTGGCCTTTGTACATGTATTATTCTTTAGTTCTGGTAATGTATGTTAGTTTTTAATATGAAAACTTTTGTGACGACTGTACAACTTTCGTCAGTCTATATGATAGTTAACACATGGTTATAGTAAATTTTTGTTACATATTTACCATGTTAATGTAAAATTAATCTTAATATGTAGAGATATGCTTGACCAAAGTGTGAATAAGTTACGATTTGATTGGTAGTTACTTTTACTGGTGTTAAGTGCAGAACTTTGTTAATGTTGACTGGTTATTCCTGCTTAAAAGTGTTAGGTTTGTTGTTGTACTTATTTTTATGCTATGTGCTATGTTAGCTATATTAATGTGAAAAACTTTGTTACGTTAGAGTATACTCATGTGGTCTGTATGATAATTACACCAGGTTATGGTAAAGTATGTGGATAATTATACAGCTAAGGTAACAAAGTTTTCACATTGATGAAATTACCATAGAACGAACAAAAAAAAGAAGAGAAAATAATGTACAAAAATAAGTTAAGACATTTTAAGCAGGAATAAAAGCAGTCAACCATTAACAAAGTATCGCCACTTAACACAGCTAAAGTAAGCTAACATAGCGATGCAAATACGCTAACTTATTCACACTTTGTCAAGCATGTCTCTCAAATAACAGTGAATTTCTATTAAGGTGGGGCTATATAAGAAAATACTTGGTTTTCCTTAATGTAAACTATGAATTAGACTACGAAATAGTATGCAGTCGTCACAAAAGTTTTTCATATTAATAAAGTGCAACATAACATTTACCAGACAAGAATATAATGTACAAGTGCAAACAGACACATCTTAAGCAAGAAATTTACTGCTAACACTAACAAAGTCCACACGTAACCAGAGGAAGGTAACTAACGAGGGACCGGACAAAAGCATAATCCGTTGTTCATACTTTATCAACCTATCTCACATGAAATGTTAAATTTTACGATTAACATTATAATATTTAACAAAATTTAGCGAAAATTTTATCATAACCTAATAATACCTAATGGGTAAGGGCCAACAAAGTAAAGTTTTTACTCTTCTGAAAGTGCTGAATGTTCTTTCAATTGTGCTTGTCAAACAAGCGAATACAGACGCGTATCGATAAAACAAAGCCCATCATCATCATTGTAGTCAATAAAGACGAACATAAGCGGGAAGTTACAACACAAGTTTTCGATTTCATAACATATTATTTCATTGAAAAGTGCATTATATAAATACATAAAAAAACATAGTAAATACTAAAAAAAAAATATTTAAGTTTATTTTAAAATAGTAATAATTTCATCTAATCAGGAATCATAGTGGATTCAAAGTTGGGTGAAGCTCTATATATCTCTGCTCTAAAAGATCAACATCCGTTTAAAGGATGTAAGTATAAATGGCCCTTCAGCAACACTTAACCATTTTTCGGCATATGACGATTCAACAGCACTCATTCTCTCGATAGCAGAGAGAGTAAACTCACCCCAAGCTGATTAGTAATTAAAGCATTCCTGTATACTGAATTATACGGGAAACCATATGTTTCGGGTGTAAATATCATAGATTACACAATGTGCTATATGTATTTAAGTCCTCAAGGATGTCAACATCGGTTAAGGTGCGATGTTAATTCGTTTTTATTTAAGCAATGCTGTTTAATATTTATCAGAACGTTGAACTGTGAACCTTATCACGTACGCATGAAGGGTCACCACATCGATGGGTTTCCAGTAGTTACGTATATCAAGGGTTTTAATACCGTCACATGACGAGAACGCAACGTCTATCTATTATAGCTTCGCATAGCGTGACCTCTGATGAGAGTATTTTCGCTACTCGCGGATCCATCAGGAGTAACAAAACACTTATCCTCTAGCATGCAGCTGCGATATACGATAATCCCCTCCCCGGGCCCCCCCCAACATGATGATCCATTCAGCACAAACGAAATTAAAGGTCTATTATTTGGGACTCTCTGGCAGGAATACAAGCAATGTATCGGTATCCATCAGGTGTGTGACTCAAAAAGTTGAGCGAAATAAATTTTATTGCACAACGCTGATAACGAAGCTGCCTTCGGGTGAAGTATATCAACAACAGCGGTGGAGATGCGGGAGATGATCATTCGTACCAGGCTACAGTTGGAAACAAATGTCCTACTGACGGAAATGTCGTATGCGTTAGCAACCCTGTATCGGAAGCGATGATTCTGTTCTTTCACAATCAGAGAGTAAACAAGAATACAACGCACGAACGAACCATATCAGTTCCAAAGGGTATATATTCTCGTTAGAAGCAACAACGAACAAACAACCAAACAACAACAGACAGATCGAAGCGGGAACAACGAACAACAACGACAACAACAACAACAAACCGAACAATAAACATGTAGCATAAAAAAGTCAGGTATAGCCAACCAACGAGAGTAATGCTACGTAACATTGTTCTCACATTAATAAAGTAACATTAGCATTACCAGAACTAAGAATTATAAGGTTACAATAACAAAGTCTACGCACCTTTACGCCTCAGAATAAAAAACTTAACATTAAACAAAGTCCATACTTAATAGCAGTAAAGTACCTGGCACAGCATACAAAACGTAAAACCTTGTTAACACTTTTCAAGCATATCTCTAACATTATCGTTAACCTTACACTAACATCAAACGTGATTTACGTAGCATTTAGGAGTATCATTTCGGATAAACATAGCGCAAAATGAGTTCATTTATGTACTAACCATTGGAAAAATATGCTAACATAAAAACAAGGTTTTTCATATTTAATATAGCTAATCATAGCTCATTATGAACTAAGAAAATGTAATTGTACATACGACAAACTAACACCAAACTTAAGCAAGAAGTTAAAGTGTTAACATTAACCAAAGCTCCACACTTCAACACCGTGTAAAAGTAACTAAACATTGCGATTCACCAAAACGTAACCTATTCTTCTTTTTCCAAGCAGATCTCTAACATATTACGTTACATTTACAATTGACAGTAGCAATATTTAACAAGGAATTTATCATAATCTGACAATTATCATACAAACCAACGAGTAATAATGTAAACATAACAAAGTTTTATCCAGAACTAACTACAAAAATAAGTTCTTTATATACTAACATCGAATATATGCTATAACCAACAAAGCTTTAGCGTCAATAAAGCTACCATATCATAACGTACAACTAAGAACATATAATGTACAAAGGCAAACTTAACAAACCTCGCGTATGAATAATCAGATAACATCCTGAAAATTCCCTACTATGTCAAGAGTTAAAGTAAGCTATTAGGTCACAACCAATACTCAGATATGTTCTACTTTTTCACATAATTACTAGCAAACAGGTTAAGCACGCATCATCTAACAAAATCTCTTACAAAGGATGACATTCAATCCAAAGATACCCGTTACATCTGGATTAACTATGAATTAACACCATTTTCATCAATCAAAGTGTCACTCGTTTGAGTATAACATCAATAAATAAGATGGTCCTAATGAAATAAACCAATAGACACATTAGCAAAAAAATTCTAGGCAAACCCCCCATTACCCAGCAAAAACTTAACCTAGGGTCACGTTTCTAACACACATCATCGTCAGTTACAACAGTAATATCTTACAAAAAACTCATCATTTCTCTAAACAATCAGTATTATATTTAACCAATATGTAATTAGTAATATTTTAACATTAACGTACCGAACTTACGAGATAAACAGTTATTCATTAAATCCAGTAAATCAACCATCACCATCCCTGCAGGATCCACTACCCCGTCCCACCCGCCTGATGATCTATTGACTATTGATGAGTCATATTTCAAGTATCATTTTGGACAAACATAACATAAAAAGTTCTTTATATATAACTACCTACGAACATATCTAGCTTAATACCAACAAATTTGGGATCAAAAGACTAACAAATCATAACGCGACTAGGAATATAATGAGACAAAATGGGACAACCTAACAACCTCACAGTATGAAAATCAGCTAACATCCGTGAAAAAATCCCTACTGATCAAAGGTAGAGTAGCTAAACAGGTCAACCAATAACTCGATATGTTCCATGCTTTTTGTAGCAATATTAGCAACAGTAAAGCTTATTATCTAACAAATCCAATAAAAGGACCAATCTATCAAAGATACCGCCATATTGAACTATGAATTGACACTATCTTCATTCAAAGTTGTCACTCGGTGCGAGTATAACATATTGACCTATGAACGAAACGTAAAGGACATTAGCAAAGGGTCTGGGCAAACCTGGACATTATTCCAACAAAACTTAAACCTATAGGCTCACGTGTCTAAACACAATCATCGTCAGTTAACATCAGGTAAATATCTATACAAAACAGAAAATTGCACCCTTTCTCTAACAAATCGAAGTGTTATTATCCACATTGTGACATAGCTAATCATTTAAAATAACGTATTACGTTGAGATATTACCAAGTATTTTCAAGGCATACACACTGAAGTATACTAAAAGCCAACACAAATTACCTTACCAGAAGAGAAAACCAGGGATGCGCCCCTTGAAAAGGTGTGAATCCTGCGAGGGGATCACGCCGAAGGGGTGTAAGCGGGCTTCATACCCCTCCGAAGGAGGGGTTAAGGGCCCTCAGGCCTGCGGGCTGAGGTCCACAAGGCCCGCTACAACCCTCTCGGGTGAATTACCAACATAGACAAGGGATTCAACAACCCTTTCAAGGGGCGCATCCCCCTGAGTGTTTCTTCGGAAAAAAGGAATAAATGTGATATGCTTAGATACTCGTTTTAATGACACGCTCTCACGCGTAAATCTAAGTAGGGGCATATATTGATTAAATAATTATATGGACAAAATGGACACCCTAAACACTCGTATACTTTGTTAGAGAAAAACAGAAAAACCAAAATAGCGAGTGAGTTTTTGTAAGAATTACTGACAACTGTATAACTGGACGATGAATGTCTCGAATTAGAAACGTCGCCTAGGTTAAGTTTTTGCTCGCCCAATAATGAGTCAGTTTGCCCTAGACTTTGCTAGCATCGTCATCACGTTATTCAGAAGGTCAAATGATGTTATACTCAGAACACGAAGTAGAACAAACTTATGAATGAAAGAATAGTATTCAGTTCATAGTTCAAGGATGGTCGGCATCTTTGATAGATTGGATCACTTGTGTAAGAGATTGTGTTAGATAATAAAGCCTTACCTGTAGCTAATAATGCATTACTCAAAAAGTGGAACATATCGGTATTGTGTGGACGTTAAGCTACTTTCTTACCTTGATCGTAGGAATTTTCAGGATGTTAGATGATTATTCATGCTTAACAGTGATGTATGTTACGGTTTGCAATTATATACATATATATTCCGTAGTCCGCGGTTATAGATGACTTTGTTAGCTTCTATTGATGTCTAAAACTATTGTTGGTTAAGCAGATATCGATAGGTTAGTATATAAAGAAAACTTTAATTATTTCATGTTTAATGTTAGTCACAAAATGGATACTGAAAATAATAGACTGAAATCAATAATTCAATAGATCCAGCGGCGTGGACGGGTTAGGGACTGCAGGGATGGGGTGATTTACTGGACTTAATGAAAACTGTTTATTCGTAAGTTAGGTACGTTATGTTAAAATATTACTATGACAATATGTGAAAATCACACTGATTTGTTAGAGAAACATGATGAAATTTTTAGTAAGATAACATTAACTGTGATGTTAATGACGATGATGTGTCAGGAGAAAACGTGAGCCTAGGTTAAGCTTTGGCTGGAAAAGAAAAACAAGTAATTGTAGTTATGCCTAGAATATTTGCTTAAATGTCTATGCTATATCATAAATAGGGACAATATTGATGTAATATAACTCAAAACGGAGTGACACTTTGATGAACAGATGGTGTTAATTCATAGTTCCAGAATGTTCGGATATTCTTTGAATTAGATTGGTCAACTTTGTTACACGAGATTTGTAGTTAGATTATGTGATGCGGCTTTACCTGTTGACTGATATGTGAGAAGAAGTAAAATTAGGAAGACATATTCGAGTATGTGTGACCTTGTATTAAGCATACTTTACCTTTAGATCAAGTAGGGAATTTTCAAGGATAGTTAGATACTAAGATTACTATATTCATTAACATCAGAGATATGTATAAGTTTGCCTATTTTGAATTTACATTAATATTCTTAGTTGCGGTTATTGATATAGTATGGTAGCGTTTATTGGTCGACTAAAGCTTTGTATTGGTTAAGACATTATATTCGAATAATGAGTATTAGGTAATATAAAAAAAACTCCTCAATTCTTCTAGTGTAAATGGTTTCGAGAATATATAAAAAAACTTATAGTAATAATGAAAAATATACCAACCAATCTGCTTAAGGATTAACATAGGTTATGATGAACCTCGCTCAGATATGACTAAAAATCAATATAGATATAACAGAATAAAAAAAATTACTATGCATGTAAACAAAGAATAATAAAAACTCTAACATAATGATAATAACGGAAGATTGATGCGTTGATCAAAAAGTATGAATCGCGTTATCGTCTCTCATGTAATGCAATGTTAGTTACTTTACACAGTGTTAGATGTGGAGCAATATATAGATATAATGTTAACACTATTATCTTGCTTAAGTAAATGTGTCAATAGTTTTGTACAGAAAAATATAAGGGACCCAGAAAGGTATGTACATTATTTCTTAGATTAGTAATGAATGCTATGTTAGCTATATAATATTGGAACCTTGTTATGTTTAGCATAAATAATATATGATGTAACGTGAGGCCACTAAAGAATCCATTTTGCCTCGATGTTTATGCCGAAAAATAGATACTCATAAAGTGTACGTGTAAATGCAGATATAAGATTGAATGTAAATTAACCTTGATATATTAGAGATTATGCTTGAAAAAGTGTTAATAGTGTACGTTTTGTATGCTGTGCTAGGTACTTTACTGCTATTAAGTATGGAACTTTGTTAATGTTTAGTTGTTTATTCTAGCGTAAGGTGCAGTTAGACTTGTTATTTGTACATGTTATATTCTTAGTTCTGCGTAATTGCTATTTAGCTTTATTCAAGTGAGGAAACAATGTTACGTTAGCATATATTCGTTGGTTGTATGATAAATAGGTAAGGTTTTGTTCATGTTGTTGTTGGTTGTTGTTCGTTGTTGTTGTTGTGTTCGCCTTGGTTTATTGTTGATTGTGTTGTTGTTGTTGCTCTCTAACGAGAATATTATACCTTTTGAACTGATATGTTCGTTCGTATGTCTTCGTATCTTGTTTACTTTCTTCTGATAATGGCAGTTGAAAGAAAGAATCCTCCAGTATAACCTATAAGGGTAGTTAAAACGCATACGATTTCGTCAGAGAAATAGAGACATATATTACCCATGGACCTGGTACGATGGAGATCCCTTGCACCCAGCGTCCCACGCTGTTGCCGCTTGATATCTTCAACGGAGCTAGCTGTCGTAAGAAGAATCAAAATTACCACAGCGTCGTGCATGTGTCAAATAAAACTTTTATCGTCAATACCTGATGGATGCCGATATCTTGCTTTGCGCATATCCTGCCGAGAGTCAAATAATAGACCTCTTATTCGTTTTGTGTGCTGAGGATTCTCAAGCATTATCGATATACTGGCAAAGCTGCATTGGCTAGAAGGATAAATGTGTTTAGTTATCTGATGGATCGAAAAACTAAACGAGTAGTGAAAATATCTATCAGAGGGTGAACCGTATTAAATATTATGAAGAGGTAATAATAGTAATAGACGTTAGCGTTCTGCGTCATGTGACGGTATTTGAGACCCAGGTTTACGAAAAACTGAGACGCCACGATTTAGAGAATAAAAAAGAAAAAAAAAAAAAAATGTGTGACCTTCCAGCGTACGCTGGATAGTTAAGGTTTCACAGTTCCAAACGTCTGAAAATTATAACATCATTGCTTAAATAAAAAAAACGAATTAAACATCGCACTTAACGATGTTGGACATAACTTGAGGAACTTAATTAAATATGAGCACATGGATAGTAAATCTATGATATTTGACACACGAAAATACTGAGTTTCACCGAAATTATAAATTTCAGTAAGACAGGAATGGCCTTTAAGACTAGAAAATGGTAGAGTTTCTCTCTCTCTAGTAATGCAGACTATCTATAGCCTTAGGTCGAATCAGCATATGAATAAAATGGTTTAGTAGTTGCTTTAGGCTATCTTAACAGCAACATCCTTTGGAGCAGATGTTAGATCTTTAAAGAAATTATAGAGCTTACACCAACTTGAATTAACCTATAGTCTCTGATTGGAATTATTATCATTTCTAAAATAAAACTTATATAATTTATATATGTATTATTATATATATATATTATGTAATTAATAATGCACTTTTCAATGAAAAATTATATGTTATATAATAAAATACGAAAACTTGTTTACTCCGCTTATGTTCGCATTATAATTGACATATACAATGATGATGTATGGCTGTTTAATTCGATCTGGTTGTTGGTGTGTAAGTACGTTATGCTCATAGTTAGCTTTACGAAGAGATGTAAAAAACTGTACTTTGTATGCCTCTTACCCATTGAAGGTATTATGAGGGTTAGGAGGTTTATGCTAAATTTTTTGTTAAATATTACTATGTTAATGATAAATTAACTTGTCTCATGTTGGAGATATGGTTGATAAAGTATGAACGGAATATGTTTTTGTGAGTCTTGGTAGTCTTGTATAGTTACTTTAACTAGGATGTTAAGTGTGGATCTTTAGTTAGTTGTTAGCGGTAATTTTAAATTCTGCTTGAAAGATGTAGAGATCAATGGTTTGCCTTTGTTACATTAATATTCTTAGTTCTTGGAGTTAATTAATATGTTGGACTTTATTAAAATATGAAAACTTATTGTTGACGCACTGCATACTTTCAGTCATAGTCTATATGATAGTTACACAAGGGTTATAGTAAATTATTGTTAATATTACCCATGTTAATTGAAATGTAAAAAATTACATTGTAATGTATAGAAGACATAGCTATGACAATAGAAAAAAAGGAAAAGAAGATAAATAAATAGAGATGAATAAGTTAACGTATTTGCAGCATATGTTAGTATTCATTATACTGGTGTTAAGCTGCAAATAGATACTTTGTAAATGTTAGACTGGCTTATTACCTACTTAAGATGATGTATAGTTTTGTTAGATTGATTACATATATTGTCTTAGTACAGTTAGTTATGCTATGTTAGCTTTTAATGTGAAAACTTTGTTACGATTAAGAGATATTACTCAATAATGGTCTGTATGAATAAATTTACACCGAGTTTAATGCGATAAATTTTTGTATTAAAATTAAATAATGAAATAACAGCGATATGTTAGAAAAAGTGTAAGTAGGTTACGGTCTGCGTTCAAAGTTAGTTACATTACTGGTGTTAAGTGTGAATCTTTGTTAATTAGATCCTTAACAGGATAAAAAAAAATATATACCTGTTTAAGGATGTGCTAGCTGTGTCTTATGGCAGGGTTATATTACAAAGTATCAGATGATATAAGGTACACGCTATATTAATGTGAAAACTATTGTTACGTCCAAATGATATATTGAGATGTTATGAATGTTGTTAAAGAACTTGATTTGATCGTTATGTTTATTCCAAATGCAACATCAAAAATGTTGAACCTTAATCAATAATCAATATGATCTACAAGAATACCCCATGGTCAGAGAGCAGCAAAGAGGTATGAGAATATGCTGGATTGAGAATGAATTGTTATTTGCATTTAGATATTTAATACTGCTTTAGGGTATTGTAAAAACTAAATTTAGTAAATTTATAAACTGATAAAGGAGATAAGAATGCTAATTTAGATATTATGAGGGTTATTTATATTATTTATTTTTTATTTTCTATAGATGGTCTAAACCCATTGATTGTATACGATAGAACCCGTTCTACAGACCCCAAGAATGCACAAACAATTACTCATGAATGGGACACCATATAATATTAGTTATTACACAGAATATTAATTAACTCGAGCACCGCCACGGAGCCACAGACAGACCGGCCATGCGGACATCTTGTCAAACTTTCCTACCTTACGCTCTGAGTCAGATATCCTTTCATTCTGTCGCGCATACTAATATTCATCTTTCCATAACTATTTCGGTCTCTCCTTCGACCTCTGTTTTGCATTCTCATAATGTGCATCTTCTTATTTCAGTCGGAGACCCCTCTAATGGGGGTTCCCCTAGCACATCCCCATAGGGGATAAATATAAACCAAATACATATTACGACTCACGACCTTGAAAACAATATAATAGGGGACACAATATCTTGATTATATACGAGCTTGTTATTAACTCACCGATCACCGACAGTGGCTCCAAGCACGGGCCACGGAAGCCAATACCACAGAATTCAAATAACAATTACCAACGGTGGAAATATTTCGGTAAAATGTCCGCAACTAATGACGAATCTCTCACCAAATTTCAGCTTTTAAGCGTCAATTTAAAATTTTTCTATTAAAATGAAGGAGGTGGAAGAGTCCACCCGTTCGGAGAGACCCTTGGGAGTAGACAGACGATAAAAAATGACTTAGAAGTACGCCTCCCCATGCCTATACACCACATCAAAATTTTATCACGATAGTATAACTCAAGCCCTATATTAGATATATAGATACGAGAGCTGAGGCGCGGAGTGGGCGGTGCGACCGGTAGCAGTGCCGTGCAAGTAGCGAGACTCGGAGCGCTTAAGCAAAGACCCAGAAGAGGGTATAGAAAAAAACAACTCTAAAAGAATAAGAATACCACCTATCAGAAGCGATCACTTCATTCGATGATCATAATAATAATAATAAATGGTAATGTGTATGTGTATGTACGACAAGCGAAAAGCATCTCGACGCGCTGACGTATCTCGTTACAGACGAGAATATAGTATACATAAACTTCGAAACCTAACATATACATCGAGTAAAAAAAAAAAATACGGCCTCAGAGAAAACAAACATACACTCCCGCTAACATCACGCAACACAAAGCACAGTAAAAGACAGCAATTAATCGGGAGACGTCCAAACAACCGTGCGTGGAGTGAATGCAGGATATATACATCGCCAGGCCGCACTAAAGTTCGAAATGTCACTGTGATGTGCTGTCGCTAGGGGATACCTACATTAGATCATACTCACTTTCAAGTATATAAAAACAGAGATGATGGCGTCTTAATAGTTTTTGATAGAAAAAGGCTGCCAAACACACAAGTCTGAGAACTATAACCAAATACTACAAAAAAAAAATGGTAATAGTTGAAATATATAGTGTGTGATATATATATATAGTAATAATATAGGGGGGGCGGACTATATAAGCGTAGGGGTACGTAACAAATATTAGAAAAAATTACTATATATATATAAGGGGACTTATAATATATTCACTGAAAATATGAGTAAGCTATATATATATTATATATATATAATAAGTATAGTAGATGAATTTAACAACAGATTATACGCCAAGAGTGAAAGTAAATATATATAAGAATAATAATATATATAATAGATTAGTGAGTAGTATAGTATATATAATATAAAGTAGAAATATAAAAAACTCATATAAAGTACTCCCTATAGAATAATAAGTATATCATTAATATACGATAGAAATAAATATAAACACTATATATTAATAATAAAAAGAACGCGTAACTATATACTACGGGTAGGGATGTTATAACGGAGGAAAATCATAGAATAAAATAAAAGTTATATATATATATATATATATATATATATTAATAAATATAGAGTAATACATAATATAAATAATATGTGATATATCACTATTCAAACACTAAATGCACGGATTGTAGATATGTATGAAATATACGAGTATTAATATAACTATATATATAGTGTAAAGAAGTAAGGTATAGTAAGTACATAATAACTCTAATAAGAGATACTACACTCATTAAATCAAGCAAAACACACTAATACAAACATCACACTAATATAACATCTATTAATATACGGCACACTAACTATATAGACTATTATATATATAATATATTAATATATATATATAGATATATATTAAGTATATAATATAATAGTTATAAACGTATATATATATATAATATATAGATAGATATTAGTAATATTATATTAGATTATATATATATATAAATTATATATAGATATATAGATAGATAATATAGATAAAATATGATAAAATAAGATATATAATATGAAAGTATATTATATATATAGATATATTATTATATATATATAAATATATTATAGAAGATATATAAATATATATATATAATAAGATAATTATTAATTATATATATATAGAGATATAATATTAATAATATAGTATTTATCTTTATATGAAAGTTAATATATATAATATATAATTATTTATCGCTAGGAAGAAATAGAGATATATAGTAATATATATATTATATATATTAGTATTCTTATTAGAGAGAGAGAGACAGGCGGAGTATAGCATAAAAAAGTAGCTAGACATAAAATAGGGTATAGTAAATCTGTAGGTACTCACTCACCAAAAGTAAATATAGTGAGGGAAATAAATATAATAATATATATAAGTTATACTATTCATAAAAAGTATAAGTAACAAGCTAGGGTACTCACTACGTGAAGGGTCACTACGTGTAGCATAGAGGTAGGTAGTAATTAGTAGTAGTGAGTGTAATCAAAATAACGTACGTTATAGTATAGTGTGAGTGTACTATAAATACATATAAAATTGATAATTATGGAGCTATGTATAATATAAAAACATTATTCTAGTGAGAGGTAGTAGTGAGATAATGAGTAGTATAGGAGTAGGGTATATATATATATTATCAGTGATATTAATATATAACTGAAACAACCCAGGCCAAAAAAAGATGAAGAAAAAACAGAGTATAGGTAGTGGAAGTTAACGAGTTGTGTGGGTAAAACGATAAACGTGCTAAAGCAGCAGACAAAGAGGCAATAAGACTGTAAGAAGACGGGGAAAGAGGCCGCCGGGGTGGGCCAAGGACGCGGCAGCGCCGGGCGGCAGGCAGGCGGAGCCGGGGAAAGAGCAGAGGAGGGCGGAGCGATAGCAGTTACTACGTATATATGTCAAGATAATGAGCGAAGCGGTATACGACTATATTATATACAACTCACTCTCACTCACTAGTATAGTATAATACAATATATATATATAGGGTATAGCAGTAGATAAGGATATATAAACGAATATATAAATGAGCGTGAAAGTAGGGTGAGCTCTATCAAAATATATAATAGAATAGCTACAAAATGAGAGGTAATACTATAGTAGGTAAACTCACCTAGTGGTTATACCAATAATATAACTTATATAACTAGATATAAGGACCATTATACATAGTATATACCACCCATAATCATAGGACAAACAGGCAGCACTACACTCATTATCACATCAAGCTTACATCACAAAAGATGCTATAACCATAGTATAATACTACTCTAATATATACATAACATATACTTAATATATAATAAATCTCATATCTCATACCTATGAGAGTTAGGTAATATAGCTACTATGATAACCTAAACGAAATAATATATATATATATATATATATATATATATATACAAGTGCTAATACTAAACAATATATATATATATATGACGACGTAAGGTAGTAATTACGAATATATAATAGGTGAATATAGAACCAGTAAATACCATACGCAAGTAGTAAAGGTAATCAAAGTATAACATATATATTATGACAAATCTTCTATGTATATACTACCTCTATATTAAAATATGAACTGAAATACTAGGTTAATTAAGGTTATAGTGGTAATACGAACTTATAGTATATATTGAGGTATCACTAATATAGTGCTAGGCTATATATCCTAATATATACAAGGAAAGGTCATAAATAAATATATACTAGCTAAAATACTGAAGGTTATAAGTATACTAGGATGTAAAAATATAATAATAAATACCGGCTATATGATAGCAAAAATATGTAACGTAGAATAAGATAATAACTGCTATTATTGGAATATAATAATAAATATTAATAATATATACATATATGATATAAATACATAGAGTGATATAGCTAAAATAGACTACCTATCTATAAATATATATATTGGTAACAATAGTAACAAACACTAATAATAGTAGTAAGCAGACACGTAACTAAATATATTATACATATATAATAATATATAACTCATAAAGTATATAATATAGTGAGTATATAACTATATGATTAACCTACTATATGAAAAAATCACCTACCATATAAATACTAATAGACTAAAATAACTTTTTTTAAAGATATAAATATTATATATATATATTTATAAAACTACTAATAATAATATTATACTATTACAGTAGTATATACTACTTATATACCTCTATACTATACCCTATATTAATATATATATATATAATATATTATATATAAGTATACATATATATATACATAACTATAATACAGAAACATATATAGAATATTAATATATAAGTACTAATATCACCTCAAAGCAACTAACTATAATTATATACCAAACCAGTACGCCTAGCATTATATCCTATTATATCAATAAAACAACCTATTACTCAACACTATAAAAATCAAAAACCGTCAGCTTATGAACCTAATAATAGCTATAACTCAATGAAGATATAAATAACTACTCACTAATAACAATTCAAGTAATATTAACTAGATATATTATTATATAATACTATATATATAATATATTACTATATATATAACTATATATATACTTATATAATATATATATATATATATATATATAATATTATATATATAGTTCATATATTCACGCATATATAACATCATAACACTATAACAATATTATTACTAATAATACTAACAATAATAACAACTATATATATATATATAATCAATAAATATATATGAATATATATATTGTGAACACGATAGAATCACAACATACGTCCTAAGCTATAACTCTATATGATTCCTCACGCCTATATATATGAATTAATTAACAACATTTTCAATCTACTGTCAGTATAATCTTAAAGACTAATTCTATAGGGATTATTCGTATGCGCAGATGTGATTTGAATCCGATTTCATCTACTGATAAAGCCTACCGATGACGAAATTTCTTACACGCACACTCCTCCAAAGCGGCTATTTGCAGTCGCAATGTTCTTGCCTATAAATGTATAATACAAAAAAGTACCTGAACTAAAGATAGAAATAGTAGCAATAGTTAAAACGAAGCCACAAATAAGCCAAATAACTGCACTCCTCCAACATAATTGAGTTGAATATATGAAAATAGAAATACAAAGATTAAAATATCGAAATCACAGAGCCAGAAAACTTAAGCATCTCGATATAAACCGACAACCTGGAAACATATGGCGACTCGTACGAGCCTTAGCGCCCTTGCAAAAAAGAATCGTGTTCTCACTCCCCCCCATGACCAGGATCAAAGCATGCTGTGTAGAAGACAAATCTTGCCGCTTTACAATGGTATTTACGCTTAGATATGGCCTCTTCGTTTGAAATTAGAGCAACTTAACGCCACATAGATATAATGTATACACCTCAAGGACTCAATGCATAAATCGATCTATAGAACCTCATTTCAAAAACTATAGAAAATTAGGGAAAATGAATAGGGATACGGTATATTACAAGAAGTGACTAGACAGAACCAAACTATAGCACCGGCAAAACTTAATCACATGCGCATCATCTCGACGATGAGCTCACAACTCCAGCAAGCCGCCATAATCAAAATATTACACCTCCAATCGAGATTAATAGCCCAAATCACCTGCACCCTATTTATAAAGAAATAAACATATAATTTAAATACCCATATAAATAAATAAATTCCTGCAGGACTTAAAATAGAATAAATAAATCGAATTATAATAATAACTTAGTGCTAAAAGGTAAAACCATTACACTCTCTTGATAGATTAAGGTTATTAATTGACTATATAGTCTTGCGGGACCTTTTTCTTATATAGAATTACGTTGTCGTATAACCAAAACACTTGATCAATATTTACGAATACTTAATTGATAAATTAAAACTTTCCTATAATTTGGAAGAGATCCAGTTCTGTATAACAAAACGACTTTGATAATTTGAACGGAAACTTAATTGAGAAATTGAAACTTTCTTAATTTGAGAAAAGAGAACCAATCGATATGAATGATTTAATTAATTGAAATGATATGAATTCTGAATAAAAATGAATTTGGAAACTTGATAAATTGAAAACTATTTATATTTTATTTTTTTTTACCCTATTCAATTAGGAAAGAGATCCAATCGATATCGATTCTAAAAGGATACATAAAAAGTTTTTTTGACCTGGAAGTACTTATAACCAACTTTAACAAGAATCAGGATCAAAGCTTTATATTTGAAAGAAATAAACAAGACAAGCGACGATATCCGAAAAACTGTATTTTAATATACTCGTAGGGGAGGAGTGCCTCTTTCTATTTGCTTAAGAAGAAAGAGGCATCAAAAAAAAAGGAAAAAAAAAAATACTATGCAAAATATACATTATTATATATACAAGAGGATAAATATTTCCCAGTTACAGAGACTATTACACATTCATCAGTTCATGTTGTATGAAGAAAAATGAAAATGAAAATTAATGAAAATTTAAAATAAATGACATTATTGAAATTGAAATTAAAACGAAATTGAAATTAACGACAGTCCTGAAATTATTTCAAAAATATAAATTTTTAAATCAACAATTAAAATTAAAGGGAAAATTGATAATTTAATTGAAATTGAAAATGAATAGAGAAATGAGAGCATAGTGCACGATGGAGAACTAACACCAGCTACTTCACTCACTAACCGAACCATAAGAAGCTATGAAAACTGACAATTGAAGGATCTCGAAGCAGCGACAGAATAATGCCTTCAATTTACTCCATCAATTGCTCAAGTTCCATCCATTTACTAGGAGTGAACACCTCTGTAATAATTGAAAGGAAATGATCGTTTTATCATCATTTTTCATGATATCTACAATTTGTTTTAACTGAAGAGTAATTTTCCTCTTCACCACTCCTCTGGATCTTTTCAGAGGAGCTATTTTTGACTTAATTTCCTCCGTCACTCTTCCTTCCTCTTCTGGGCCCATAGCTCCTATACTTAAAATTCAGTAGTAGAAATAGACTCTTCCATATCCTGAATCAGAGAAGAAACTACAGCAATGTCTGACTCCATTTTCTTCTTATTCTGGAGGTCACGTGACAAGATTACTCACAAAGATATATTGCAGAAAAAGAAAAAAATTATTGAGTGATACTTTTACGGAGTTTTAATGCAGTATGTATGTACTTACACGCACTAAAGCTTACATTTGCACAAGCCATAAATTCTTACAGTTAGAGAATTGTAGATAGAATAACAGCTCTCACCACCTCTTGCCAGACAAATTACGAACATAATCAAGCAAGATGAAGTTAAATTTAAAGCACCCATTACGAATTTTAAAATGATTTTATGAAAAATTTTAGTAAATTTATGTGAATCATTCGCATTCAGTCGGAACAAATCAAATATGCTGCCTCACCAAAAAAAACTAGTTATCTTCGTTGTTGAATCTCTTAAATTCGGAAAGTCAAATTATAAAAGCGGATGATATGTGTAAATACGCAAAAAGCTGGATTGAGTAGTTGGATAGCTCGGAGAGAGAAAGACTTTGTCGCATTTTGTATTATCACGTCTGCAACTATAGATGTCTACCCAAAAGCTTGAAATTTAGTCTAGTGGCAAAAATCTAGTGTGTATGGTCGCACCTCTAAAGTAAAGATTTCATATAATAATACTATGTCGACTTTGATCCTATGACCACTAATTTTTAATTTTAATTAAAAGAATAAGTAAAGAATTTTACGCAAAATATACTATAAACTTATTAAGTGACAGAGAGATTGAAGACAATGCGAATTGAGGTTTTTCTAGCAACTTATGATAAAGTTAATAAAAGATATACCTAATAATGGGGAATATTCTTTTCAACTTTATTTAGAAGCCAAAACAAAATCCTAAATGAAGCAACAAATCTTTATCAACTATTTATAGTGAGGAATAAATCCAAAACATATCACTGTATATAAAATTTATTGATATAACGAGTTTGATTATAATTAACAGTTCTCTCCTTATGTTATTAAAACTTATTATAGGTTTACGTTCGCAGATTTGTGATTGAATACGAATTCATCTACGAAAATGTACCTACGATGAAATTTACTGTAAAGAGCTTTAGCGGCTATATTATCAAGTCACTCCTCCAATATAAATGTAATACAAAGTAACTAACTTTAGAAATAGTATAAAACAAGCGCACAATCAGCATTTGCTCAATAAATAATGAAATTGATAATAATGAAATTGAAATCAAAAATAATATCGATTCGAGCCAGGAAACCTTAAAGCATGATAGTATAACCGAACACTGAATAGGAAGACTGTAGAGACCTTTGAGCGTGAAAGATTAGTTCATCCATGTTACACCGATCAAAGCATACTGTGTGAGGGGACGATCTATTCCGCTTATCTAAATGGTATATTTGGAGTTAGAAATAGAGCCTTACTATCGTTTGAAATTTAGAATATTATAAAAAGCTGTTTAATATGATTTTCTAGACCTCAAAGATAAATCGATCTAAGACTTCAATTTAAAATTGAATTAGATAAAAAATAGACTATGTCTAGGAGTGATAGTACGACGGCAATTTAAATGACAGCCTAGCATCTTGACGATAGTCAATGACTACAGAGAGGATTCAAATAATTTACTACTATCGGGACTAAATAGCCAATATTGCACTATAATATAAAAATTAATAAATACTAGAATTAGGCGACCATAATAAATTAAAAAATTCCTGCAGGACTAAATAGAAATATAAATAAATCGATAAATAATAAAACTTATGCTAAGAAAGGTAAAACATTACACTCTCTGATAGAAATTAAAGGTTATTATAGATATATTAGTTCTTTGCGACTATATTACGAATAGATTCAGTTTCGTATAATAATACCAAACACTTTGATTTAAATATAACGAAAACTTAATTGATAATTAAAACTTTCCTTAATTTGAAAAGAAGATTACCTATTATTCGTAATAACCAAACACTATTGAATAATTTAGAACGAAACTTAATTGAATAAATTGAATACTTTTCCTTAATTTGAGAAAGAGATCCATCGATTATGAATAATTTGATAATGAAAAGAAATGATAATAGAATAAAATAAGAAATCTGCGCAACTCTGCACACCTCGAAACTTTTAGTTAATCCATCAATAGGACCACAGAAGATACCAATCGATACATACGATTCTAAAAAGAGTATACTTAAACAAGGTTCAATTGACTCGTGTCCGAGACTATACTAACTTACACCACTCCAAAGTCAGAATAATTAAGAGACACACCCACATTACAAAGACACGAAATATACAAAACGCATATTTTATAACAATAAAAACAAAGTTCGGTTTTCTTAAAACCGTATATAAACATAATATATAGATATAAAATATAAAATATATAGTAGTTATAATATAATATAGGTTGAAACAATAATATAAAATATATAAAATAATAATATATATATAATATATATATATAATATATATTATATATAAAGAATAAAATATACAAAAAAAAATAATATATATATATATATATAAATATATAATAAAAGAATTAATATGTAATATATATATATTTATAAATGAAAATATAAATTATTCATTTGATAAAAGGAAAAAATTAATGGTTACCCTCAAATTAAAATTGAAAAGGTTATTAAAAGATTATGACTGAACTTTTACAATAATTTTAAAAAAATATTATTTTGCGCTGTCTAAATATATATTAATTTAAACAAAATGTTAAAATTACTGCAAAAAATATAATATATTGATAAAAAAGTAAAAAGAGGGATATAACAAAAAATATTAAAATAAGAAAAAATAAATATTGATCTAAAATAAAAATTATTATTATCTGTGAATACAATTCAAGTGAAATTTTGAATATAGAAGCTAGGTGTGACGGAGGAAGAAGATAGAGAAAAAAGAAAAGAGTAAACAATCGAATTCTCGAAAGAGACTCTCCTCTTCTCTTATATTTGCTTATAGGTGTTAACGTAAAAATTAAATAAATAAATAATAAATAATTAAATAAATAAAATTAATATAAAGAGATAAATTATAAAAATAAAAAATAAATGATATAAATAAAAAGTGTAATATTACGTTATAGGGACTTCAAGGATTTGCGATATAAATTAATATAAGGAGAAAGAGCATTTAACGGAGGAATCAATTATAAGTATTAAATATAAGGTGAGAAAGAAGAACTCACTTATATTTACTTACCTTAATTTCCCACTGCGGTTCATTCACTTTCCATCTCAACGAAGATTATATATTATTTATTAAAAAACGTGACGGAAAATATTAATATTAAGGAAATATTACAAATAATAATAGATAATAATATATAAAAACGTTTCGTTGTATAAAGACGTCTGCAAGATAATTAATAATAATGAAAAATTAATAAATAATGCTTTCTGGAACTTGATAATTATATTGTTAAATATGAGGACTAAAATAGAAAAAAAAATATTTTTTAAGTAGCAAATTATCCCCATTTTTTGTCAATTAGAATTAAAATAAATAATAATAATAATAATATAAAATTATATAAATAACAATTTAAATTAATTATGAACAATGTAATTAATTATAATAATAATAATGTCAATAATAATATCATAATAAATAATAATAATATAATAAGTACTAATAATTAATAATAAATAAAATAATAATAATAATAATAATTAATAATAATAAATATAGAATAAATAATTTAATGAATTATAATAACAATAAATAAATAAAGTGTATAATAATAATAATAAATAATAAATAATAATAATAATACCATAGTGATAATAATCACTCAATGAATAATAATAATAAATAGATCCATAATAACTAAAAATAAAAAAAGTAATAAATCAAATAAATAAATAAATAAATAATAAAAATAATAATACCACATGTAAAATGAAAAATAATATAAATAATAAATAAAATAATATAACGCTAATAATAATAAAATAAAATAATCGAAAATAATATGAAAATAATAATATAAAATAAATAAATACATCAAATTTAAATAATAAAAATTAAAATGAGTATAATAATAATAATAATCAAATAGATCATAATAAATCCTAAATTATGAAACGTTTTGTGATAATATGGGAGTTGTTATATATAATTAATTATATATAAATTAATTTATATATGTAATTAAGAATTATTATTAATATAATAATTGAATATATTATGTAAATATAGAATTATTATATTAAATGAAATATAGAATATATATATTATATAACATTATTATTATTAATTATGATTATTATTATGAATATAATAGCAATATGATCAAGACAATACAACAAAATTCATTCCGATTTAGGTCGCGAAGTTTACGTTAAAGAATATAGGAATAAATTGGGACGCAAGACCTGAGAGAACGATTGCAAGTAGGAGGAAAACGCCTGAACAACACACTATTTCAAGTAATTATCCGATGAGACCGGAGCTGTCCCGCTCGGATGCTTCTGTCATGTGAAGCAAGAAAGGAAGCGTCGAGTAAAGCGGATGCTTATTGGACATTATATCTAAATAAATATTGATAGACATAACCCTTTTACTAAATATGTTAATAATAAGTATAATATATACTATATAATAATATAATATATAATATATATTAGTAATAAAAATAAAATATAATAATAATAAATTAAATATATATAGATATAAATAATTAATAATATAAATATAGATATAATAAAAGTATATATATATATACATAATATAATACAATATAATATATATATATATTAATATATATCATTAATAGTAATAATCATATAATATTAATATATTATAAATATAGAAATATATATACTAAATGATAAAATATAATAAGTAATTATGAAAAAATAAATATTAGTAAAAATAATATATATAATAATATATAAATTTAATTTTTAATTATAAGAAGAAATATTAATAAATGAAAAATCATCATAATAACATATTTATAATATAATAATAATATATATAATATAAATATAATATATAAAGTATATATATAATTTAAATACATATATATTATATAAAATAAAAATTGAAAGATAATAAAATATGATTATTAAATAATAATAATATAAAAATAAATATAATATATATATAAAATATATAACTAATAAAAGGATATATATATATACTATATAAATAAAATAAAAATAATAAATAAATAATAATATATTAATCATAATATAATATATATATATAATATATAATAATATAATTATAAATATAATAGAAAAATCGAAACCCCAACCCCATATTTTCTATACAAGAGAAAATTAAACTATAATTAGAATTATAAAAAATCTTATTAAAAACTCCCCAGCTTCATGGTCATCGGACAACATCTCATAACTTTCACATAAAAACACTTTGGCACCTATTCCTGAATATATCTTTATTTACAAATAATATTCAATAAATATACCAGGGCTTATTAAAACTAATCACCTCCTATACGTACTGGATAAAGAACATTAATTAAATGCCACAAATTAAAAGCGATAAGATAAAAAATTGCCAATCTCTGGACCGATGCGTACAATAAAACAGAACCAATCATCCGGTCTCCTTCCTTAGGTCCGTAAACTGATTTTGGGAGAAATCATGATCACCAAAAACGTAAATACCCAACTTTTCAACTCTCCAATAATCCCACCAATATGTGCTTTAAATATCATACAAATAACACATGCGTAAACGGATTTGAACAAGACAACCATCCCACCGAAACAATAACTCCTGGTATACTTGATAGCTCAGCTTAAAAACATAATATCCCTTCCAGTAACAATACGAAAAACATGACATAGTCAAATTATGTTCTGAAGTCATGCACTGCTCAATCTTATCCTAACACCTGACATTCCCTCTCTTT
>JABUQX010017221.1:25000-42836 GCA_015478945.1 Trachelipus rathkii | reverse complement strand
ACTTTCATTTCGACAAAATATACTACATCTAAGATAACGCTGTGTTTGACTAATAATTATGTACACATAATTATATGAACATACTCTATACCTATATTCATAACCCCTCAGGTGATCACACACCAAAAAGTAAATAAGCAGTAAATTATTTAGAGAGGACAAAGATGTACCACCACCACTAAGTGTTCCTTCGACACTAACCTCACATCCCCCCAAAAAATTTTTCAACCTACTTTTGCAAAAAGTCAAAATAACTACATCGTGTGGCTGTATTGTTCGAGGTGCAAAAACTATCACAATCCAACAAATTCCAAAAAATTTCAAACCATTTTGACAAAAATAAATAAGAAAACTGTTACTCCCCAATCTGGAGTCACTTGGGAAATACCAAAAGTATAACAGCCTAGTTACAAAAATCCGAAGACACGCTCTAAAGTGATTCCTCACAAAATGCAAAAGAGCCTTTCTAAAAATATCAAGAATCCAACTTTCTCTATCTAAGTTAACGACTTGTATTTCAGGAGGAATGGACCATTTTATACACAGTCTTCGACAATAGCCACCACCCCAAAAATAATAAATTTCCAAAAATGTCTTCATTTTGATTACAAAATAAATTAAAGAAAACTATTATTCCAAAGCTATAACAGCTATTACAAATCGGAATACACCATTAATATTTCTCACACAAAAACGTTTCAAATATCAAATCACTTTTCTACGACTATTATTTCTGAGGCAATATGCCTATTTATTAATGAATTGTTGTTTCGAACTCTAAACAAAATCTAAAAATTCCAATTATCAAACATTTTGACAAAAATAAACTTCATGTTAACCATATGTTAATTCACCACGATTAATTACAGCTATTTATATTCAACAAATCGGCGAAGGACACCCTAGCAGTGTTCCTAGCAACACATTAAAACCTTTCCTTAAAATATCAAAAACATCACCATTTTCTATTCTAAAACGACTTGTATTTCAAGAGATATTGTCCATTTAAATGTTCGAACCACAAATATTCTCTTAAAATTTGTCCCAAAATTATCAGAAAAATTTTGAGCTCAAAAATCGGTGTTTCTCCATTAAAGTTTTTGCAAATTTTGTCACTATGGAAATCCGACAGAACCCCGGCTAGTGTATACCTCAACCACACACAAAAAAACTCTTGTTGTAAAAATCATCAAAATCACTTTTCTATCACGAACCTGTGTATTTCAGGAGTGAATTTGTACAATTTATATGTTCGAACCCCAGAAATCCTAAAATTTCCAGAATCTTTACACATACTTTTGACAAAAATAAATTATGCACCTGTTATTACCCAAAAGTTTAACAGCTATATACCAATAAGAAGACACCCTGTGTTTCCTCACAAATACGTTGATGTAAAAAACGCTATTATCCATAAAAAATATAATCAAAATCACTTTTTAGAGTATTTTTCTAGGAGGAATATGCCATTTATAATGTTCGGTAACCTACACATGATAGTCTGCCAAAAATTTTATCAAATTTATCGAACTCACATCTTTGACAAAATAAATTTAAGATTTCGTTTTCCCTGTTACTCCAAAAGTATAAAAACTATTACAAATCCAAAAACACCCTAGTGTTCCTCCACCACAAAACCTTTACTAAAAATATAAAATCACTTTTCTACGACTTGTATTTCAGGAGGAATTGCCATTTATATGTTTCGAACCACAAAAATTCAAAATTCAGAATTTTGATCTCCAAATTTCAAAATTTTGGACAAATAAATTTGAAGACTGAGTTGTTGCCTTTCAATTTTTCATGTTTTTTGGGACATTCCTCTAAATTAATAACAGCTATTCACAAATACCGAAGCACCTTCTAAAGTGTTCTTTTACACACAATAACCTTCTATAAATATCAAAAATCACTTTTCTACGACTTGTATTTCAAGGAGGAATAGCCATTTATATGTTTCAGCCACACACAAAATCGCAAAAAATTCCAAAATTTCTGCAGAAATTTTGACAAAATATAAATTAGTTATATCCCTGTTCTCCGCCCAAAAGTATAATCAAGGCTATTCTAGAGAGAAATCAAGCGATAGCCAATCCCTAGTGTATCTTCACATTTCAAAAAATCGTGATACCTGGTTCTCACGACCTTTTGTAAAATAGTCAAAATCAATAGTTCTAAAGAAACTTTGATATTTTCAGGAGAATGACGCAGTCGTTAATTAAATATTCGAAACCAGCCCAATAATATCCCCACCAAAAATTTCCAATTATCATACAAATTTTTTGACACAAATAATAAATAGAACTTACGATTGTTTACTCAGAAAGTAATTAACAGCTATTTAGCAAATCCGAAGACAACCCGTACAGATGTATGCTCACTACAAAACCTTTCTAAAGAAATATCGAGAAAATAAAACTGTTTCTCTAACGCTAACTGTTTTCAGGAAGGTAATTTATCGCCATTTATAAATGTTCAGAACTTAATGTGGCTTACAATAAGTGACGCATAAATTTATAATTTCTAACTCATTTTGACACAGAATATGAAACTCTATAGTAACCGCCGGAGTCGTTAATTTTTTGTTTTTTTCTGCCCTGCATTAACGTTATAACAGCCTATATACAAATCCGACAGACACCCTATGTTCCCTCACCACACAATATCCTTTCAAATATCAAACATCCAACTTTATTCTCTAAGCTAACTCTTTTTGTATTTTCTTATTTGAGGTAATTTGAATTTATATGTTCGAACCACAAAAAATCTTTGAACAAAATTTATCGAAAAATTTTCAAAAATTATTGAACAAAAATAATCAGTAATTTTAATGAAGAGCTTACTCCAACAAGTATACAGCTATCAGAAATCCGAACACCCTAAGTGGTTCCTCAACAAAACAAAAACCTTGTCTAAAAAATATTCAAAATCAACTTTCTTCTGTACGCACACTTTTGTATTGTATTAAGAGAATAGTTATTTTTATATGTTTCAACTACCTACAAAATCAAAAAACTCTTCCAAATATTAACTAAATTTTGACAATTAAAATTTAAGGAAGAGTGTTACTGAAACATTATATATAATAAACAGCTTATTACAAAATCGAGAAGAACACTTCTACTTTACGTCGGACACTCTAAGACCTTATCTTCTAGCATAATCATGAATCACTTGGTTCTTATTATACGAGGAACGACTGTGTATTTATCAGGAACTACGGCATTTATGGTTGTTCGATCGACGCAGAACGAAATAACTATCTAAAAAATGCTATCCATAATTTCTAGACATTTTGTGACAAAAATAATTAAAGTAAGCTGATTATTAATATATTTTTCAAAGGGTCTATTTAATAATGCAAAGATGCTATTTGTAACACGCAGCCGATATAATATGCACAAATGAACAAAATATGTAATTCATTAATAACATTTTTTTAAAAAGGGATACTTCAACCAAATCAAAATCAAAGGAATAATCAGGAAAGGAATTTCCATTAAAACCATTTTGAAATTTCCTGTTTGGTTACCAGCATTCTTATAATAAAAAATTTTCGAAATAAATTATTTATTTCAATAATAAAAAAATTTAGATGCCGATCCTTTAACTATTTTAGCTATTATTTTGTTCTTTTATACTCCTAAAAGTAATATCCCACAACTATATACAAATGGACCGAAGACCACACTATGTGTTTACATCACACCATTACAAAACCTTTCTATAAATACAAAAATCAAAACTCAAAAACTATTATTCATATATACTCGACTGTATATTATCAGTTAAGGATATTGCATTTATTTATTTTCGAACCACAAAAATACCAAAATTATTCCAGTTTAAAATTTTAGACAAAAATAAATTTTGCAATATTCTTAAAACCAATAAATTAAGTATATAATTTCACATATTTATTAGCCTAATTTGAAATAACGAAGACGACACGTCTAGTATAAGTTCTCAACACAAAAAACCTTTCTAAATAACTACTAATCAAAATTCATTTTATCTAACGACTTGTATAATCAGTTATAAGAATATATAATTGAAGTTTGAATTACTCGAAAATACCAATACAAAAAATCCAAAATATCAAAAAAATCGAATCATTGTTGACACAAAAATTAAATTAAAGAAAACATGTTTTCTTCCAAAAAGTATGAGAACAGCCACTATATTAAAAAATATGAAGACATAACTACTTAATGTGTTACCTCACACAAAAACCTTTCTATTAAAAATATCTATAATTAATCACTTTTTCCTAGTACTGTATATTTAAGGAGTGAATTGACAATTCATTTATTGTTCACGATACGAATGCCAAAAATCCAAAAATTTCCAAATTTCATACAATTTTGAGAGCAAAAATAAATTCTACAGCCTGTGATAACTAGATACTCTCAATCCCGCAATTTTTCATTTCAAAATCCAAAAAAACCAAATCACTAGAGAGGGGAAACACGGAATATAGAAAATAATTGGGAAGAACAGAGATTAAGGAAACGCACATGCACCCTAACAGACACACAAAAAACTTTCTAAAAAAATAAATCATAAAACATCACTTGTACACGACTTAGAGTAATTCATAGAGTTTTTGCAATTTCTAAATATGTTTGAATCTAAAAAACCACCAAATATATATATCTCAAATTTCACAAAATTTTGACAAATAAACATTCCAGTAAAACTGTTCATCTATGATATATTCCTCAATTGACAGGTCTCATGTTGCGGAAAAAATTCTGGGGAACAAAAGTATAAAACAGCTATTACATTTAATCCGAAAGATATCCTGATAGACTGAGTTTCCAAATAACATGAAAATTGAACAACTGGTCTGCAGAGCAAACCTTTCTAAAAATACAAGAATCACTTTTCTAAACGACATACACACTTGCTATTTCAGAGAACATTAGACATATTGAAATAATGGTTCGACAACCCGAGCAAAAAAATTCCATTTTGCAACGTTTAGTAGAGTGCAAAAAATACCCTTAACAATTATTCAACATTTTTGATAAATGAGATAAATTGAGAGAGTAGTTAACTACTCATTTAAAGTTAAACCCTAGACAAGCACTCCACTACAAATTCCACCAGCAGACTGAGCTAATGCTGATTCTCCGACTTCCTCATATGTCCATTTTTTTCACGCGCAGAGAGAAGAGAGTATGTCGAAGAATGCACTTGTCCGAAAAAGACTTGTAGTGGTGTTGATCAGGAGAGGACATGTTTCCTGTATTTGGGCTCACCCATTAAAAAATGGCCAAAAATTTGCAAAATCTTTTATCTCCTGGAATATTAACGAAGAACCAGTATTAAGGCTTATGAAATATAAATCTGACCACTTGCTTTTATGTAGCTCGAAAAAAATTCAGAAGAACTAATGTAACTTCTAAGTGCTAGTGCGTCCCACCCACTTCAGAACTATGACAAAATACACATTATATACAGCAATTTTGCGAATCATCAATGTTCTATATCGGAGCTGTATTTCACTATGGAGAGATACGATTTGTTGAGTAAGGTTCCTTGACTATACGCACCAAGTGACAAAGGAGTCCAAAAATTCTCCATAACACTATAACAAATAATTGCCATATAATTCAACACAATTTTTGGACACAACTATGTAGAATGTAACACACGATAGTTATAACTTCCCCTATATAAGTAAGGACAGTCTATTTCACAGCTTGCTCACGTGAGAGTCGCATATCACGTCTAGTTCTACCCAGTACTCAATAACACCCTATCTGCGATATCTCATATTGTTCTTTAAGAGCTATGTTTGTATACGACATCAATAACTTCAATAGAGGAATTCTGCAATGAGTACTTGACTTGATTCAACAGTAGCAAGATAACAAAAGATTAGTGGCCCACAAATATTATCATACCCAATAATCAATCACATATTTCGAAAATAATTATTTAGAACTCATGCTAATCATGTACGACTGCCACTGTAGAAGTGAGAAGATTACACCTCCAAGTATCCCTGACTCGCAGATAAGTGAATACGGTCTTCGTAAGAATGAGATACATGCTTAATTACAAATCCGAAGGAGACTGCTATCACCAGATTTAGGTTAATAACGACACCACAGAAGTGGTTCCCACGAGCCAAGAGAGTCTTTCTTATAAATAATTACTCACTTAGTCATCTATTACTAACCCAAATAGAAGTCTCCAGGTAGGTAATAGCCCAATTATATGTATATACAGATTATCCATCCAAAAACTTCGCAAAAAATTTAACAAAATTATCCATACATTCTTGTGAACAAAACTAAATTAAATAGAAACCACGTAGTTATCATGCCGTGAAATACGACACACTCATATAGATACATTAATCAGGCTAATATACACTTATTTATCCGAAGTACGCCTAACTCTAAGTTCTGGTAGTTACTCTTACAACAATACTACATTAAGTTCGTATTCCGAACTATAAAACTCATTATTACAAACTTATAAAAATGTTCAGTTTGATATCATTAATCACCTATCAAAAATTTTTCCAAATATTTATACATTTTCACATTTTATTAAAAAGTAATAAAATGTACTCTTAAAAAACCTTTTCTAAAAATAAATATCAAAAAATCAATCTTTCTAACACTTCTAGAGCGACTTTGTATTTTCAGGAGGAATTAGCCATTTAATATATAACTCTATACGATATCCAAAATAATATCCAAACAAAAAGATAATTAAGGAAGATTATTATCAATTACATTTAAAATCACATTTCAAACCCGACTTGGTCAATAATTATAAATTATGTATCACACATATTTTCTCCTCAAAAGTATAACAGTATTATTATATCATAATAACGAGAATCACAAACTATCTATTAGATGCTTTCCTACACTTACAAAAAGACATTTCACTAAAATAATATATTCAAATTCTTACTATCCTTTCATACACGTTCCCTCATGTATTTTCTAGACGAGGATATTATGTACCATGTTATTATAATTGCCTCTGTTTAAAACTTGAACTTACATATATTTACTTAACATTATTCATTTTTCAAGTACTGAACATTTCTTTTACGCCTCAAAAATTAGAAATTCCACAGCAAGAGATATTGCGCACTGAATTTCGAACAATTTTGAGAAACAAAAAATGATAATTTAAAGAAACGTGCCACGCTGGAGATTTTTCTTGTTTTTATTCTGTCTAATCTCAATAACCTATAAAGCCTCATACACTTTCATTACTTTCTAAAAACTTTATAATTTAAATGATATTAGAAAAACAAGAAACACCCCAAGATAAATAGGTGTTTCTCAACTCAATAAATCAAACACCTTTCATAACATATAATATCTACTAATTAATCCACTCTACTATGACAGAACTAAACTATTATTTTTCAAGAGCAGGAATTGCCATTATTTAATACCTAATGTTCCGAAAGAACATAAATAACGAAAAAGAGACCTATACAAAATAAGATTGCCACTCCATAATTATTATATTTCGTAAAATTTTATGCACAAAAATTACTATTTAATGATAACACATGTTAGAACCATAAAGAATTCTATTTAATACAGCTTTATTACTACAGAGCTGCCGAGAAGACACTACTTAAGCGTAGATCCTACCTCACCTAAAAGCGAACGAGAAACCTCCATCTAATAAACACATCCAAATATAGCCAACTTTTTCTAGCTCGACTTGAGTATTCTCAGGTAGGAATAAGCCACTGTATATACTCAGTGTTCGCCACAAACACAACAACAACACAACGACTCACTATTCTTATCAAAAGTTTTAGCGAATACTTCAACATCTTATGACAAAATACAGGAGTTAAGAACCATGTTTACTCCAAAAGTACACTCCATCATCTATTAAAAATCGAGAGAATTATCTCAGTAGGTTCTCAAAACAAACAAACAAACAGTGATATCTTTAAAATAATCTCTCATAATAAAACCCTTTTCTCTAAACGAAATCTCTGCTACTTTTCACTGGATCACACTCGACGCATTTATACTGCTATAATGAATCTGGTTCCATTTACACCTTTCCTTGAAGTGAAGTCTTACCAATAATGGACCTTAAAATCATTGTGTAACAAAAATTTTGCCTAAGATTTTATAAAAAAAACAATTTTGGAACCAATAAATATTAAAATATTAATGAAGCCATACTAATACTGTATTTTCTAAGGAAAGTATAACTAGACGAATTACAAATCTCCTGGGAAGGGACAAGCGATCTTAGTGTTGTCCCAAATACACTCCCTATATTTCGCACTACCCAAAATATTCAAATGCAACTCATGCTTTTACTACACAGATTCCTCATCTCTTGGCAATTGTCATACAAGGAGTGAAAGTAGGCGCCCACTACTTATTGTTCGATACTCATACGCACAACAAAGAGTCAAAGAAACGGTTTAGACTATCATAGGTCCATCAAAATAAACATTGTTGACACAAAAAATAAATAATTAGAAGAGCAAGTTTTAGTTACAAGTTAGTTAAACAAAACTGTTGCAAGAGAGCCAATGTTTCACTACTTGTTCATTTATCAAATTGAGGAAAGTAACGACCTCCGTCACTTATTGTCGGTTCAACTACAGAGTTTGCATATCAATATAAAATATTCTCCCTGTATTCTATAAATATTTTAATCTAAGAATTATATTCTTTTTCTAACGATTGGTACAATCAGGAGGGATATATTAGCCAATGTAAAATTAATGTTCGTGATTTTATTATAAACGAGCCGATACAAATTTCTAAACTAATATAATAAACAATCATATAATATATTTATCCTTAATTTGTAAATATTTGAACAAAATAAAATTAATGAAATCATATGTTCTATATAATATATATATATATAATATATATATATTTACCAAAATGATATCTTAACAATGATTCTGCCATAACCATTTACCCTAGTGGTTTCCTCTAAACTAATAATATAAAAAACCTTTTCTAAATAAAAAATATCTAAAAATCACATCCACAACCCGATAGATATATTATATCAGGAGGAATTTAAACGCCTATATTTATTTATATATATCTATATATATATATAAAGATGGACCGAAGAGCGGAAAGTGAACACTCACTCACTGTTATATGCAGATAATGCGGCACTGGTGACGGATTAGGGGGCTGATTTGAAGAAATGATTACAAAACACTATGAACTAAAATTGTATCTATACACATTCTCCTATTGGTGAAGAAACGGATACTGAAACACTTGAGAACCGTGGAGTTTGACTAGTCGCCAAAAAGTTTACACAGAAGTAATAACAATCTAGAACAAAAGATATAATCGGGATGAAGCTGAGCAGAGAGATTACAGAAGTAATGAAAGTAGCAAGAGAAAAAGAGTAGAAATGAATATGAACATAGAGGGAGCAAGAATATGACAAGTAAATAACTGTTAAGAACCTAGTAGGGACAGTGGAGGGAGGAAGTGGCTATTGTGTAGCCCAAGGGAAGATTTTCTTGGTTGTGATAGGCTCTCACTTATAGTTTATTAATAACTGGGTGGTTTGTGGTGAAGCTTTTTCTTTTCTGGTGTTAATACGCGCCTCAACCCCGAAAGGGACAGGAGGAAGTTGAAGAAAGAAAGAATATAATGAGAATATCTAATAATCCTAACTATATTTTTTGGGAATATTTGAGTAACTTTATTTAATTTCTAGGAATGTTTTATGTGAATATGAATTGGTAAACAAGTCTATTTCTATTATAAATGTTCCTTACTCCCTTGATAAACATAAAAAATCCTCACAATAAAAACCCATCCACAAAGAATCAAAATTTTGAGACATTATATATATATTTAAAGATCCAGTGTTATACTGAGCCCTCCAAATGAGTTATTACTTTTACAGCTATAGAAGACAAAAATTATACTTAGATAAAAAGACGCTGCCTGAAGTGTTAGTCCAATTTCACAAAAACCCGTTCTGAATTATTACTCAACATCAGGGCACGGATATATTTTCTAATATACGACCAATAAATGTATTTTCCAGCAGCAAGGAACACACGGAATTTTAAAAAAATGTTCCCGATAAGATCCTTCGGTACACAATTTAACCTAAAAATATATACACAAAAAATATTTAAAAATTCATTTACAATTTTGACATAATAATAATATAAATTAAATGAGAATCACTATTTGGTATACTTATATAGTATATATATATATATTATATATAATATATATCCTCAAAGTATATACTAGCTTATTAAAATATACTCAGATAAGACCTAACTAACGTGTCTCTACTCAACTCACATTATTTAAATATATATTTAGATATTATTGTATATATTATAATAGTATTATATAATTATATAATTATAATAGATTATTATTATAAGATGAAAAAGAATCTATTATAAATTATTCTATGAGATTGGACACTAGGAGGAATAGACATCATTATATATGTTCAATAAATTCATTTTTTTGTATAACATTACACAAAATATTTCACATATTTAAATTTATTTGAACAAAAATAAATTATAAAACCTGTTATTATATACTTTAGGTATATATATATAATATTCCATAAAGTATAACAGAGCTATTACATAAATCCGAAGACACCTGTAAGTTTATATCTATCACATCACAAAAACCTTTCTAAAAATTATTCAAAATCAAACTTTTCTACCTGATATTTAGAACTCGTGTGTATTTTCAGAGAGAATCAAGCCATTAGGTATATTGATTTCGCATATCACTCTAATCAAAAACATCCCTTGCATGAAAAATCTATCACAATATTTTACCTTCATCAACTAATTTATGACAAAATATACAATCTAAGACCTTGTGTGAGCTAACCTAAGCTCTAACAACACTTATTAAAAAAATATACAGATAGCACACTCACTAACTGATTCAATTAATATACTCTACGTCATATACTTAAACAACACCCATTCTAAAACCTATTTCACTAAAAATCACTCAAAATCACACCCCAAGTGAATCATTAAGAATCATGTAAAATCATTAAAAAAAATTGAAGCCATTTATATTATGAGTAGGATACCTAATCAAAAAATTACACGAAAATTTTCTAAATTACAATAAATATTTTGATCAGAAATATACATCTATAAGAACCTGTTACACTCTCAAAAAGTAACTATAAAGCTTAGATTTCATAATCAAGTAAAGTACCCTATTTCACTACGGAAGTGTTCGCTGAAACAGAAATATATATCGTGAGTAGTTTATCACATACTAGGACCTAATACATACACTAAACCTATATACTGCTTATTTCTAAAATATACATACACTACTATAATTTTTATCATACCGGTACTTTGATACATTTCAGGATGGATAAGCCATTTATTATTGTTACACCCTCACCATTGCAAACAATAAAAATCTCGCGTATCATCTACAAATTTACAAATTTATCAAAAAATTGTATCACACCAAAAAAAATAAAAATTATATGAACATGTTACTATACTACGCAAAAGTATAACCGTTATATAATAACATTCTCGAAAGACACCCATAAGTAGTTCCATTACCACAGTATAAATGATGAGGGTGGAATTTATATAGTTTTAGGGTTATATGCTACTTAATACCCTATTATCCATACTAGGCAGTTCTATAGTAATGGTATGCACGTTGGCTACGGTTCTAGTATATCACTCACTTCACGAGCTACAACCTCACAAATAGTGCCTCTTGTCATAAAATTTACGGGAAAAATCAGCGTTTTATCTAAGCGACTATGTAATTTCCAGTGAGAGCAATGCCATTTTATTATGATTCTAGAAACGCCATACTACTGATGAGCCTTCACTATACACAAAAAGATCTAGCCAAAAATCTCTTTATTATGTCTTAGCTCTAATGTTTGTTGATCTCTATTTATGTTTTTTTTTTATGTCGCACGCATTATTGACTCAGAAAGTGTTCCGAGATCAACATAAATAAGAGTATATGAATCCAGAGTTAACTTATCAAAAGTCATATTACTTAGATGAGCGTACAAATGTCCTTGTGAGACTTTTAGAAATTATAAAACCTACTGCGACATAAAACATACAGGAATAGCTCATAAGTGACGGCATAGTCGGTCTCCTCCATTCATCACCGAGAGAGACCATAACATCATAACTGATCTAAATGAAATAAGCTAACATCCATAACTAATCATAAATATATTAACCGTATTCTAAAGAATATCAAAGATGACTTTTCTACGACATGGTGATTCAGATAGAGGAAAATAGCCAGTGTATTATATGTTTACTCAATAACCATAAAAAATCAAAAATAATATTTTACCATATAATTCCGCATAATAGATTATGTGACAATATAAATTAATGAAGAGAGTGTATTACTTAGTTACTAACCTAAAAGTTATAATGAACTAAGCTATATTCTACCAAATACGAGACACCACCCTGTCGTCTCACATGTACAACACAAAAATCTTATTCTAAGAGATAATTCAAAATGGATCATTTTCCACGATTTGTATATTTCTAAGAGGAAATTGCCATTTATATACCTGTTAGATTAACTACAAAAATCCAAAAATTATTCCAAATTTTCAAATAATTTTTGACAAAAATGACCTAGCGATTATAGGTAAAGGTATAGATCTTGTAAAACTCGTTTTGGAGGGAGTACCAGAATATTTCGCTATCGAACAAGAACATAACGTATATACGAAAGTCCGAGAGACACCCTATGATTACCGTTCCTCAGGCCACAAAAATTTATAAAATATAATCAACTCACTTTCTAGAGGAACGACTATGTTATAGTTATCAGGAGGAAATCATGCGAGTATGTTAATATATGATTCGAAACGGAACAAATCTCTATTTCGAAAGATTCACATAATTTCTACAGAGTTTTGCACAAAAATAAATTAGAGAGTACTCTGTTACTTGGTCGGGAGATATATGACCAAAGTTAGGCTCACTTATTACAAATTCCCGAGAGACTCACGCATAAGGTGGTTTCGTCTCACGAACGAAGAAACAGCCTATCTAAAAGTACAAAATACTGACTTATTTTCTGCGTACGATGTATATATCTATCTTAAGAGGCAGGAAGTCCAGTCTGATCATGTTACGAACTCCTGACAAAAATGGTAGCAGGTTGCAAATAATACAAATTTCTTAAAATATTTGTACATAATAACTAGAATTAAAAGAACAATGTTACACCAAAAAAGTATAAACAGTCGTATTAAAAAGAGTCCTGAAGAGACCCTAGTGTTGTAAACACAAATAAGTTTCTAGAAAAATATCAATAAAAGATATTGTTACGACTTAAAATAGTATATTTTCAGGAGGAATTGTAATATGTGCTATTGCCTTCGGATTTAACTTTAAAAATTTGATGCTCACAGGCGGCCTATATTCCATAAAAATATCATACAATTTTGACAAAATACATTAAGAGTAACCGGTGTTATTTGATCAAAGCTGTGACAAACAGCTTGAGTTTATCAAATAGTACTCGATAAGACACACCCGCTGATGTGTTTGTGTTTTCTCTAGCAGCTACTAGAATGCAAATTAAAAGTATGTATGAAGATATGAGGCGTGTGTCTCAGACCCAGAAAATAATCAAAAACAACTTATATATTCTATTCGACTGTTTGTGAGATGTCAGGAGGGAATATAGGTCTCTAATTAGAAATATGTTCGAAACACAAAAACCAAAAAATAGTTGCTGCGCAGACACCAGTGATACAAATATGTTGCCACAAACACTAATAGTAAGTACCTTGTTTATCAAACTTGTATATGCACCAAAAGTATATACAGCTTTAATTAAGATTAAAATATACACTAAACGCGCAAGAGCCACATGCGTTGTAGATAGGTGTTCGGTAGCAAAACCAAACAGCATTTTCGATAAAACGAATGAGAGAGAGTCTAATTTCTTCGATTTTAAACATGAGTTATTTCAGGAGGATTATCATGTTAGCTACACTGTTGGATCTGGTTAATAGTGTGGCGGAATCAGAAAACAAAAAAAATACTCAAATAAAATATTAAAAAATTAGAAAAACATTTTTGGGACAAAAATAAATTGTAAAGGAGAGAGTGTTATCGTGCTCACAAAAGGTATGAGACGAGGCTATTTCTGTGAAACAGAATCGTAAGAACCCTTGAGGGTGGTTCCTTCTCCGACAAAAGTTAATGTGGATAAGAGTAAAGCGGTGGTGAAAGGCAACTCAAAAAGACCGTTATGCTAAAACATATATCCCACAATACGAACTATTTTCACGAATGTAGTATTCTAATTATTATCAGGAGGCATTGGGCCATTATGTATGTTCGAACCATAAAAATTGCAATTGCATTGACCTATGCAATAGCCGTTTGAAAAAGAGAGAGCATAGGATTTTAGGACGCAGAAAAATCATATTAAAGACGCATAGTTATCTAAGCGAACGCAAAATGTTTCATAACCAGGTTAAAACTTATTTGGATTGCATGAAATTAATATTTTAAAAACTTAAAACTTATTTTTCCCCCCAATCAAACCTGGAACTAACCGTTTTCATTTATATTGTCGTCATCCGTAATACAAAAACCTTTTAAAATAATCAATTCCACTTCTTTTAGACATCAACTTTACTTAATCAGGGAGGTTATCGAGTTAATCACTTTGAGAGAACACTTCTGACTCTTGAACAAAAATTCCAAAAATTTACTCAAATTTTCTCAATACCCATTAAGACACAACGAGAATTTTAGAACTGTGTACTGCTTTTTCCGATATAAAATTTTGAATAAATATATATATAAAGCGAGATATTGACAAATTTTCCGAAAGTCACACCTCATATGTGTGACTCCTCGTTCGGAGCAAGTGACCCTTTTAAAAGGGCAAAATGCTCAATTTTGCAAACTACTATTGTATTTTACCAAATCAGGTAAATATGAGCTACTACAATTTTATTATAGCTCTAGCGATACTTAAACTTTTACATTCAAATTTACAGGATTTGTCATCCTCATTTTTATCGAAGAGAGATAAAAGTCTCAAGAAATCTTGTTATCATTACATCGTAAACCTCTAGGTTTTCTCACAAATAGTAATAACAGTTAATTAACAAATCCGAAGACACCCTCTAGTGTTCCCTTCTCGGAACAAGAAACAATTTCTAACCTCTTACAAGAAATAGAAAAAAATCAGAGAGGAAGGGAAGTTTTTAAATCAAAGTTTTGTGAAGCTTTTATCGAAAGGTTTCGTATAAAGTTGAAGCAAGAAAAGCTAGTCGTCTTTCGGAATTGTACTAAGCTGTTTATAGTTTTTTCCATAATTGTTCTATATCTCTTGGATTTATAAAACCATGTGAATTTGGTAAATTTTTGGATTTTTATGGTTTCGAACATATCTAATGGCACTTCCATCCTGAAATACAGTCGTAGAAAAAGTGATTTTGATATTTTTAGAAAGGTTTTTGTGTGAGGAACATAGGGTGTCTTCGGATTTGTATAGCTGTTATACTTTTGGAGTACAATAGTTTCTTAAGAATATTTCAATGTCAAATGTATGAAATTGTTAATTTTTGTTATTTTTGTGGTTCAACATATATAATGGCTATTCCTCCTGAATATCCAAGTCGTAGAAAAGTGATTTTGAGATTATTTTTTAGTAAAGGTTTTTGTGTGGGACACTAGGGTGTTTCGATTTCGTAATCGGCGGTTATCTTTCGAGTTGGTGGTTTCTAATTTAATATTTTGTCAAAATTTTTAAAAATTTGGAAATTTTTGGATTTTTATATGGAGTTCGAACATACAAATGGCACAATTTCACTGAAATAACACAGTCGTGGAAAAGTCATTTTGATATTTTAAGAAAGGTTTATTGTGTGATGGAACTACCTAGGGTGTCTTCGATTGTAATAGCTGTTTATATATACTTTTGGAGTAACACTCTCTAAATTATTATTATTTTGTCAAAATGTGAAAGTATTTTGTATAATTCTATGCTTGAGTGAGGAATGTTATGTGGATTTCGAATACATCATCAAAATTTTGTTATCTAACTCGATCTGTGAGAAATACTATAGTCAGTAAGTAAACATTTTGAGTAGTATTTTTAGATAAGGTTTTTGATTGAGGGAAACTTAGGGTTGTTCTGATTTGTTAATGGGTTGCTACCTTTCTTTTTAGGTGGGTGTGATTCTTATTTGATTTTTGTGAATTAGGGTTTTTACTTGTGCGAATTATTTGGTTATTTATGAGTGTGTTTCGAGATTCCTTTAGAGTCGAGAAGTGCATCGTCTCATGAAATACAAGTCTGAGAAATGATATATTGAATATTCTTTAAGAAGGTTATTGTTGATGTAGACTATCTAGGTATGTTCTTCGAGGAGTGTGATAAGAATTGAATTCTTTAATGGAACCATATTGATCCATGGTAAATCAGCTTGTATGGGTTCCGGGATAACAGGGTTGTTTTAAATTTTAATTTTGTCAAATAATGGTTGAAATTTGCGAATTTTTCGGATATAATTTAGTGAGCTGTTACAGAATATATAAGTTCGAGTAAAGGCAATTCCTCACATTGAAATACATAGTCCGTAGATTAATAGTGAATTTTTGTATTTATATTTAAGAGATGATATAGGTTATTTTAGATGTGACGAGTGTAAACACCCCGTAGTAGTCTCGGATTTTTAGTGCTTGTTACACCTTTTAAGAAGAAAGCATGTGTATTTCGTGAATTATTTTATTAGATCATAAGGGTTCGAAAATATTTGTAATATTTGTTCGGATTTATTGTAGGTATAGAAACATATAACATGGGGTTAATTTCTTACTAAAGTGACAAGTCGAGTTTAGAGGAAAAAATGTGATTTTTGAGTGATTTTTTACGCACAAGAGTTTTTTGTGTGAAGGGCAAACATCAGATAGGTCTTTCTGGATTTCGGTATTGACGGCTAGTTATACTAGTTTGTAGAGAGCAGAGTATAAAGTTTTATTACTTTTTGTGAAAATAGATTTCTCTAAACATAGGGTAAGTTGGAGAGGCATAATTTAGAGTTGAACGAACATATAAAACTGGGCAAGATATACTCTATGATTATATACCAAGTCGTTAACTAGAAAAGTGTCGCATTATGATATTTCTTAGAGGTATAAGTATTTTGTGTGAGGAGGAGCCAAACATAGTGGTCTTCCACGGATTTGTAAATAGTTTCGTATTAGATCCTATGTATGGAGTACAACGAGAGTTCATTAATATTTATTATTGTACTCATATAATTATTTGGGAGAATTGAGAAATATATTGAGGCATATCTTTTGTACGGTTCGAGAGCACAAAAATGTAGCGCGATTCACTGAAAATAACCAAGAGGCGAATTACAGGAAAGTGCGGACAGTTTATATTTTGAGTATTTCATATAGATACACGTTTTTGGTGTGATGAATGAGACTCCTAAGGTATGTGACTCGGTTGTGCGTACATAGATGTTATAGCATATTTTATGCGAGTTAACAACATCTTCACATTATATTTATTTTATGTCAACAAAAATAAACCTATCCGATTTTCCATTCTCGGTTTTATGGTGGATTCTATAGATTACAAATTGCTATTCCTTCTGAAATACAAGTAGTAGAGAGAATTTTGATATTTATAAAAGGTTTATATTAGTGTTTGCATGTAAACTAGGGTGTTTACAGGAGTTTCTAATCTTAATAAGCAGTTAACTTTTTGGAGTTAACACTAGGTATACTTTCCAAGTTCAATTTTTGAGTCCGAAAATTTGTTTG
>JABUQX010017221.1:0-20000 GCA_015478945.1 Trachelipus rathkii | reverse complement strand
TGTGATGGTTGAAAATAAAGAATGAGAGAACAAAATGCTACATAAACTCAGGATTGGTGCCTAAGAACAATTGGTTCAAAAAAAGATACAGAAAGGAGTCAGATGGCTATCTGATTAGATGTAGGATGTGTTGCGGGAATTCTCAGAGATCATGATGGCTTACCACATATATATTGTCCTGAAAGTGGACGTTGCTAACGTATGGGATCATAATAATACGAAAAAGACATAATACCTAGTATGGCTAAAGGCTACATAGATGACACTACAAGACTCTGCAGAAAACATATGATATAAGTAAATATTTAAAATGACTCTCTCAGCCAGAACACTAGAAATGTTTAAATCTATTGACGCTATGCTTAAATCAGTAGATAGTATGACCAGATCCAGAGATTAAAATATATGGATGAGTTGGGATGATCCCAGCGATCAACGTGATTTGTACAAGTAAATAGCATAACCGATATTGTAGGTGAGTTAAATGAAAACAGACAAGAATCAGTCAAGCTATATAGAGGGTAGAGGAAAACCGGGATAGATACCCATACACGATGCGAAAAGGTGGCCTTTCTACAGACACACCAAAAGAAAAATAGAAAATAACCATGACATTCGGAAAAAGAATGGCCTGGTAAATACGAAAAAAGTTATGTCTTAATAATTGTCTTAGTACTCAGAACAGAGATAGAGGTGCGAGCTACAAGACAAGGTGGGTGTGAGAAGGATTGCCCGTGGTGGAGCGTAAAAAACACCTTCTAGTACAATACATCTAGAAAGAGGATCTGCTAAGAATTGAAACAGAAGGAGGTAGCAAGTATAGAACCGCAATCTACAGAGAAGACACTTCGGCAATGATTAAGGCTTCAGTCAATTGGAGATTGGAGTGTGGGCGGCGCATGCTGTATGCAAATTGAACATGTGGGGAGGATGGTGGTGCACCTAGAATGGACACCTTTAAAAATATAACCTACTGCTATAAGAATAAGACAAAATTAAGTTAAATTATTTAAATGGTACTCGATGTGACAGGATTCAATCGAATGTAATTAGGAAAGCGCACTTAAAAAAGCACATGGCGTAAGCACTATGATTAAAAAAGAACCAATAGTATGTTGAGAATGTAAAGTCGCCTCACCAAAGAGAATACTCTCACGCTTACACAACAGTAATGCGAGCATTGTATTATATCGCCCTCGGGGAACTGTTTAGAATCATAGTAGACCCCTAATTCATGCTCCAACTGTATGCATGACGAAGATACCACGAAACAATTAATCGTCCAGAAGATATGCAAAAGTGTCCAACGGGAAATTTCGGGTTACAAAAAACAGTTTGCCAGTCATTATTATTACAGCCCGGGTGAAAACTGCAGACACAAGATCAGATTTCTTTATTTCCAAAGGTGGGATACTAATTGTTCCAAATATTTATCACTTTAAATTTAAGAGTTAAAGAAATAAACATTTTGACGCGTAATCAGCCAAGTTACTTGATGAAACTAACTCTTTTGATGCAATCAGTATTATAATTTCAATTATTTTTGTATCAAATTCTTATTATAAAACACAAAATTTATTAATTTATACAGCTGTCGTTTCTCATTGTTAGATACAATAAAACAGATTTTTTTGAAACTTATATATAATAGGAAATATATAAAATAATATATATATTATAAATAATAAGTAATATAATAATAAATAAAAAAATTAAAAATATATTATATATTAATAGGATATAATATATATATATATATAAAAAAATAAATAGAATAATAAAAGATATATTATATAAAAAATAGTATAAGATATATATAAAATAAATAAATATAATATATAAAATAATTAAATATTATATTGATTAAATGAACTAGATGATATAATAAACGAAAAGAAAAAAAAGTAGATAGTGTAAACTTGATAAATTTACCTCATAGATTTGTGTAAATCCTGCTTGCTTTGCTAGAATGTATACTTATCTGAGGTAAGATGAGTGATATTGAAATTCTGAAATGGATGCAAATTGATGTTACGATCATATAGTCTTATATATTGCCTCATCTCAAGAATTTAACTTAAAGTGATGTAGGTCATATTGGAAGTTCAATGTACCCGCGCGGATCAGGTAGGCAAAGTGAAGTTCTAGACACTTATTTAGAGTGCTGTAAATCCGTGTATATATAATTTTACACTCTGCTCTATTTCTGAGACTTCAAATAGATATTGAATATATCAAACAAGCTCTAATACCTTACCCATGATATATCGATGTTTTTACATCATGCAACTAGGATAATTATATCTAATTCTATAGAGAAGAGAAAGATATAAGCATATATTACTTTCTCTTATATATGTTATCTAATAATTAATAATATATACATAATATAATATCATTTACATTATAAAGTATAGTTGAAAAGTAAAATAATTTTTTTAAGAAAAATATAAATTAGACTACCTAAGAAAATGAAGAAATGGAAGAAATGCATTAGAGAAGTGGAGAAATTATTCAATTGGATTTAGTTTTTCATCATAATTAGAAATGGAGGGAAAAATTCTTCCGCTTTGTAACATATCTTGAAGTATTTTCTTATTACCACAAATCTTTGTGAGAACATCAGCCAGTTGTTGTTCTCCCTAATCGATATTGTATTTTATAGCAGCATAAATAATACTCAAACGCAAATAAATGTAACTCATGCTTACACTATATACCTCTATCACCCTGATGCTAATATCGTCGACAGATTACTAATAACATTCAGAGATATGGTCTTCAAAAAAATGAATGTGAACAAATATATACAATATCTTTCTGAGATGAATATCTCCTCTAGGTATTCAGTCAGATAATATACTGTTTAATTTCTAAGGGACCATCGTGTACCAGGTAGCGCGCAGATATCTGCATCCAAAGTTGTGAATATAGATACATACGAGGGATATATCATAGATACTTGTGAGTTAAACCCACTGCTAAAGCACTCTGGGATGAGCAGACTTAATAGACCATTAAACTCTAATGTGACTTCTTGTGTGGGACCATCCTATCACAATGATCGGTAACGGGCACGGGGTCATATCGACTTCATACTAAAGAGGATATGAAATATTAATTACCGAAACTGAATATATCTCGTAACCCTTCTCAATGCTAGTCAAAATGAAGCGGCGCAATAAGCCAACCAGTATAGAATGTCTTTTCACTGTAGAATCTTTGTTAATATTTATATTTATCTTGTTTTTGCTGCACTGTTAAACAGTGGCTAAGATCACTTCTCTTTCTTTCGGTAGAAAGATCACATTCATATCTTCTTCATGTACACATTAGGATTGTCATCATCGGTTGGAAACCTTTATTAATATAGATCTGTACTCTTTATTTCTTTTTCCTCTCAGCTTCGTAATTTTCCATATAGCTCTACTTTGATCGATATTCTAGAGTGTATCTCTAATACTTTTTATGTATCTTCATGGATTCCACATAATGATTTCATCATTTAAAATCATCATAATATGATATTCATCGCCCACCAGGTATATAGAGTAAATATACAATATATTACTTGCTGAACATACGCTATTTCAATCTTGCAGACAGTAGATATTAGTTATAGATGATTTCTTCTGTGATTTGTTTATTACCGGTCCACAAAATATAATCTGTATTCACATTGAAAACACATTGAATTCCTTAGCAAGTTCTCCCTCTGCTTATGCATATGATATAATTTTGATATCCAGAGGTGATTGTCTTAATTCCATTTTCACTTGCTCTTCTTTTATGATACATATACCATGCCAGCCGCATCTGAAGACTCATATACTGTTTCTTTAAGAAGCCCACTAAATTTTTCCGTTAGATCAAAATTACTTTCGGAGTTGATTTAATGAATGAGTCTTACTATCGTTTATTATGTTGATTGTACTTGAGTTAGATAGCTTGTCTGATAGAATATCATAATAAGAAGTTAATTTATCCCAGACCTTTTTGTTGAGCTATTATCAATATCATTCTTAATTGCTCTCAATATAGAAGACCATTAGGAGATCTTTTTCTTTGCTAGACCACACATCCTCCATCAAATCCTGCTAGCCCACTAGTCGAGAATGAGAGAATAAGAAAATATAAAAATTTGCTTTCATTTTTCTATATTCACACTTAGTTGGACACCTTTTCGAAGCATGATTTAACCAAGCTCATCTGGGTTTGATATCGCTTGATGTTCTCGACCGCATTGTGTATTTACCTCCATAAAACATCACTTCTTGCTTATCCACTTTTCAATTCTTGTCCTTGCCTCTTTTGATGTCCTTGATCTCTATGACTCAATGAAGACCTCTTCATATGGTCCATAGTCATTCTTCAGACCTCTCTTTTCTTCATTTGGACTCCTACCTACTAAAATATCTATCTATCATGATATCATATATCTTCTTCATCATTCTCGTCGTCGTGGTAATTTATTATATTAATATATATGTAATCCTTAGGTAGACGTAATATCAGTAACGTTTTTGAAGCCATAAAAAAAAATGAACAGGCCGAAGGGTGAAAAACTGTGAGAAGAGGAGTGCGAGGGACCCGTATTAAGATCTATTATGTTGTAACAGCGAGAGTATTTTTTACTATTATCGCCCCGAAAGAAGATTAATACCGCGCTATTTACACTATTGGTACTTAACTTTAGTTCAGCCATATATTTTATCTTTCATTTTTTCATCACATATGGGATAGAATACATCACATATGTGTTTCCAGGTTTAATGTCTTTCATTGAAGATATGAAGTGTAAGATATTCTCTTATTTTCATCACTGTTACTTTATCTTCTACATTAATTAATTGAGATAAATTGTCTTCATTTGTCCTCTTCTTATTCATATCAGCCTATCCGTGCTCATCTTCTCTTTGACCATTAGCCTCTTCTTCTTCTTGTTTTCTTGTTTTCTTTTATAGTGTATTAATATTGTGTATTTGTATATGTCTAATGTATTACTGTGTACATTTTGCCTGAACATGATTAAAGTTTCACCATTGATGATTAAATTCACTGGCTAGTTTTTTCCATATAATTTGCCGTTAATTATTGCAGCGGCCGTCTCATACTTATCCACTCCGTTGCTCTCCGCGCAATATAAGACTAGAACTTTTCTTCACCTAACTTAACTCATTATTCGTAGCGGTCGAGTCCAAGTGCATCACTATTCTTGAACTTTAAAAGAACGGCGTAACAGCTTCGTGGCGGTTGGGTTTATCTTTTCGAGCTAATTCATTTCTCAGTAGTGCAAATATTCTATCTGCGGAGTGTATAGGTGGTAGTTAGGAGATTCGGTGTCCTTCAATTTCAGTCGATTCGCGTGATATTTCCTCTGCCAAATTATCAAAATCATCGTCAACGTAGGTAAGGCCACATGTAGGGGTATGGATCTCAGGTGAGTTCTTGCGAAAGTACACAATAATGGGTTATGTGAAAAAACCCGCCAGGAAATGAGAAAGGGCCCAGAGAGCGACACGATCCCACTAAGATAGTTATTGGCCACTTGCAATATATGCGGCACGCGCCCGTAGCTCACAGTACAGCCCTTGTTTGTTAGATCCGTTCATGTGTTCTTGTAATTGGTGGTTCAAACAATTATGTGCGCTGTCCAGCTGATATCGACCACTTTGGCGCATTCTCACCATAGGTCGCGAGTTAGCGATCACAGAGGGAGGGACTTTCAGCTGAAGACTGTGACTTAAGAGCTGATGGGTTGAATTTAGTAAATGTTTCCGATATATAATTAAGCAATCTCTGAGAATTCGTTTACGGTCGATTACAATGTGTCAGATATGCTGATTGGGAGCCCCCGTGTTCGAGAGGAGTTAGTTAGAAGTCCATTTAGAAGGCTCTGTAATTAGTCTCGAATTATTCGCGTACGAGAGCGAGCTCTACTTGTACTTTTTAGTGACAACGAAGCGTGTGTATACCTGAGGTGGTAGCGATGTATCTATCTGGATAACTAGAAAATTATGTCCACCTATCTTTCACCCCACCGTACATCCCATCGCGGTGCATACATGGTACTCAGGGTTGGATATTTTTGTGCACTCTTTCCACACGCAAAACTACGCTAGATGGTGTTCTTTTATATCTCTTACATGTATCTGCAGTTTTTTCTTATGCTGGAACAGCCGCTTATGCCACTCTCTCTACTCACATTGTATTAGGATCCTAAGTGCATGACGGTCGCACGTCGCCTATGGCAAATATGTAGGTAGCTAACTGCCGATTTAGCCGAGTCTTGTGAATTATGGATGTTCGTACGGATTAACTTTTATTTCTCCCAATCCCGAGTGTCACGCGTCTTATTCAGATGGTCAACCACCCGCAAAAGTATCGTTTCTGCGAACTTACCAGAAGGAGAAGATAGTGCATACGATGGTCTCGGGGGGCCAAAGGGCGGACGCCGCCAAGAGTGAAGGGATCGGGCGGAGAACTGGGAGGTGGGAATGGAGAGGGCGGGGCGAAAGTCAACCTCAAAGAGGGAAGGGAAAAAAGCTAGGATGTGATGAGAGTTGTCACTCTCTGAGTTGTCTACACAGATATTTTAACTGTTCAATTCCGAAGATAGTTGCTACTCATAGTCTCCATATGGATACACATCGGAACAGGTGTATTCGGATCTCGGTTCATTGTCGCTTTTCTTGCCTAATAAAGTAGGCGCGTATACTTTCCTTCAATCTACTCTCTTGAGCCCACCAAATACTTAGTCATACACCCTTTGTGTCTTATGCAGCATGAAACTTTCGAGTTTCAACTTTCTCACTGTAACTATTATCTGAGAAAGGTCAAAGGTTATTTGCTCCTTCACATTTTCTTTTGGTGGTTATATGATGTATGACAAAAACATTGGTGCTCGTAGTCCAGTGCCTGGCCTAGCATATCTGATAGACGGAGTAAGTATTTCCAGTCCAATAACTAGCTGGTAGCAGTTGCTGGCCGGTATGCTAAAATGACATAAAGCGATTTCCCGTCTCTCATTATTTTTCTGCTCTTGCACAAAGTAGGTCTGGTAGCAAAAAATAGCACTGTCCGCTCTTTACTCCATATATCTTTCCCTCAATCTCGATGATGCCAGTGTCCTTCACTTTCTAATGCAGTCTATAGAATCTATTTTATATTTATTCCAGTCCAACCAACATATAGTTAGTCGCTTATATGGATGTCGCTCTCGATAAGTGACATATCCTTCGCAATATTCCTTCGTCTTATTTGCAGGAGCAAAATTGTTTTCTGCACTCATCCATTGTCGTTCGATTCCGCTTCTTCCTCATTATCACTCCAGAAAGACATAATATAAATAGATCTATTTTGCTATCATATCATAAGGAGTACCGATTGTATTACTTCTATAGATAGCAGACCCTAAACAGCACCATTCTTTCATTTCATGTCCTTTATCATTCGTTGAGCCTAATCGAACAACGTTAAAGGCAATTGTATTATAATGAAGTTTTAGGTTCATTTGCCACCCAATTTTCAATTCTGTCCACATTTTCTACAAATCCATCCCTATCAAAATCTAGCGACGTCTTACGATACTCTCAGTGTAATATACCTCTTCCTCTGTGCCGGTGCTTAAATAATTGCAAAAGATCTGTGTGATTTTACATGATATGCCTTCACCAAGAGAGCTGATATCTGGTTACATACTCGTATCTCTTCATCTCCTATCACCGTAATAGGCATATTATCCATCCGGTCGTCAGAGTCACGCTGGAGTAAACTCTCCTTAGGGAATGAGCTTCTTAAATGACGGTACTCAGAAGAGGGAGCCACGTCTCCCGAAAAATACTCAAGATAAATGCATTAGCAATATTGGTATAATGTCTTAGTTTAGCCTCTGGCTCGTAGTCTCGGAAAAGACATCATATTTTCTAGTTGAAAAGAGTCAGATCCTCGCTTACACTTCTCTTCCTTGCTTCCGCCAAAGGCGGAAAGCACATATTTCGGCTACCGTATTTAGCCTCTGTATTATGTTGTCCTCTCCTCTGACTGCCATTTCAAGTCATGAGTCTACATTTGCCTTCTTCAGGTCTATGGGTCGGGACATGTTTCAAGAAGAAGCGCAGATTCCCCAATTTATGTTCAACTGGATTAAATGCTTAGGATTTATAAAACGAGAATGATGATGTAAAATGTATAATACCTCAAAGCATCTCGTGTAGATCCTGCTTGCTTCTGAATGTCTTATCTGATGAGTGATATGAATTCATGTGCAAATATGGACGTCTATAAGAGTATTATTCCTCTAGGATGAAAAGAAGCCGTAGGAAAGAATATTTGAAGTTCTGCTACCCGCGGGTATGAGGCAAAGTGAAGTATACCTTATTGGTGCTGTTAAATCGAGTGTGAAGTAGTGATTAGATGTGTGTCCTCTGTAGCGTGGTTTGCGTGTTGAGCGAGTTCAGATGTATCTGATTCTCTCCTTGTGTAGGCTCGCCGTATCTCTGTATTCGGTTTTTCCCTCTGCACTGACTATTTTTCTTCATGTTGACTATATACTTGTCTGTAGCGCAAATAAATATAGTGGCATTGTACTGCGTGTGATTAGTGTCTCAAAGCTCCACTGGTAGAGCTATCATTTACATTTAAATATTTTGACCCATAATATATAATTAATTACTCTTTCTTTAATCAATAACCTAAGAGAATGTAATTATAGGAGCAGATTCATGTTAAACTTTGATTCAAGAGCACGAGCTGAATAGTACGTGAAGTAGCACGCATAGTAAAAATGTAGTAGTATCACGACGTCACACAACTCACCGTTAGGTGATGATAGTGAGGAAGGATAGTGTAGTCAACTAGTGCCTCACATGAAGTTGAGCTCACGGTATAGGATAGGTATGATGAGCTCATACTCATAGGCCGGTGGAAAGGGGAGTGAGAAAGAATAATAGCTCGAGTATGAGACCAGGGGTGAGTGAGCATAAGAAGGAGTATAGGGCGCCGTAACGTGAGCTACGAATAAGTGGAAGCCTAGTGTTAGAGTAAAAATCAGAAAGACAGATAGAGGTGAGATGAAAAATAGGTTGAGCAGCTGATGAAGAGTGTAAGGAAGGCACCGAAGTAAGTGACTATTAAGGGGTATATAGGGATGAGTTATATAATAGTATAACGTAAGCGATGTCACGGGGATTAGGTCAAATTTAAGCGTGTGATGGTGGACGAAAACAAGGTCGGGATCTAAATGAAGGAGAGGGATGAGGTTGAGAAGTTTGTGTGGCAAGTAACACCCGGCGGGATGAGTGGCGGATGTTTTATATCATACTGTCTTAAGTATATGGAAGGATGTAAAGGGCGAGAAAGGATAGTGAATGGAGGGTGGAGGGAAGTCTAGTATAGGAGCTAGAGGTGAGCCAGCTAGGCTAGTAGGTAGGATCAAGAGTACGGAGAATAGTCAGGGGGGGAAGCTCAGGCACACAGAAGTGAGTATGAGTAGCCTAAAACCGGATATAAGCTACTATTGATAGCAAGGCGTGACCTCCTAGAATGGCAAATGATGAGACTATAACTACAACATGTAGGCTATCAACCCAATACCATTCCTAAAAGCATTGTCCACCGGGCAGGGATAAAACGGGAGGAGTAGGTATCAACCAAGCAAAAACCATGACTTGTTCGGCTCTCATTAATAACTGCGGCTTCTAACCTTATTCCACCACAGAAACATGGGAGGTGGGAAGATAAGAAGGTCGGACGGAACCGCTCGCCGCACGGACGAGATGCGCCCGCACACGAAAAAGCCCAGCCTTACCCGCCCCCCTCACGAAGGGTACGAGCCTGATGTACGCTCGGAGAACTCGAAGGCAGCGGAGTCACGATGGAAAATCCACAGGACTAAAGCTATCAATGGGGGACGCAGGAGTGGAGCCGCGTACAAGCGTATGGGTAGAAGAGTATCGGACACACTGTAAGGGATCTATCCGCATTGGGCCCAGGTTGGGACACCAGCAAATACCCCTCTAACAGACCGTAACCCAGCCAGTGTCACTCTGCGTGGGGTGTAGGATAGAACCTATTCGTTACTCGATCATTGCATACCGAGAAAACTCACAGTTTCGTGCATCCTAATGCAATACATTCCGGGTTTTACGGACTCATACCACTATTTATTCAGGTTCTCCCAGCGGTCGCCGCTCTCCAATGGGCTTCGCCAAAAACGCAGATCGCCACGGTATACCATGTGACCACGAGCATATATAGCGGCAAGGACCTGGACTATCATTCTAGTGACCGTTTCCATAATACGACAAAAAAGTGCGGGCAGGTGGGCTCAAATAATTGTCATTGGTACATTACTCTCAATTGTACCCCTTATCTTCAGCAGCACAAAGACTCAGTATAATGAAAACAATCGTCCGCATTAGTTTACTCAGGAATTCTTCTCACAACCTAGCAACACCCAGCATAAGGATGTGGTATCGGCAGTACTGAACAACAAAGTTGGAAACTTTAGATATCGTGACTACTGTCTTTTCCAGACCATAGTGGATCAGAAAGTTACTATGACAAGAAAAGGTCAGAAGTAACACGGACAAGCGAGTACCGTCCTGTCATGAGTAAGAACGCCATAAGCAACATACACAAAGTAAAGATAAGACTTAAGCAAATTTACCAAAAAATTATAATTTAAACATTCAACCGGAAAAAAACGAAATTATGCACAGCCACACTATCTCCAAAGTACACATATCACAAAACATATTTCACCTCACTTACAACAATAGATGAACATTACGTAGACCATTATACCCATATCTCAAAAAAAATCCTATAAAGTAACATAATAAAACAACCATAATATATATAAAACTACAGACAACTTATAACAATAGATGAAAAAAACAATAAATAACACCAAAACTAACACTAATTAACAACTAGAGAGAGTGTACCACACTTCAAAACACATAAACATTTATACGGACACCAATAAAATTTTATTTAGTACCTACTAATATAACACACACAGCACCTAGACCAAAAAAATACGTGCCTCATCAGCCACAAAATCTACAATCAAACTACTGAAAGAGTACGTCAGAAAAACTCGAGACAACCAACAACAAGAAAACCAAAGAATAAATCGAAAAAATAATCCAAAGACGAAAAATAATCAGACATAGCACCCAATACCAAAAACATCAAACATCTACCATATAAAATCACACCCATTCTAAAAACAACAATATATACTCTGCCAATCACACAAGCAGCGCAAAATAATCCTATGTACAAAAATAAACACCCAAACACCATACAAATGATCCAAACAAGAAAATAACAACACTTGAACTAGAACCCACACAGGAGAAGCACCTCACACAACAACACCTTCACACACACTCACCATCGCTACAAAATAGATACTTCAAGAACCAAGGAGAATCCGGCAACACCTTGACCAGCAACAGTTAAAAGTAATTCCTTATACACACGACGGTCTCGACATAGTCAGAACAACTACCAATACAACTAATTATGATCACCATTCTCCAGAAGTAGACCATAACAACACACAACACAAGACCAGCCGGTATACACCTCACTAACACATGACTCAATAAAAGCATATCATCGAAATACTAAACTAACATAATCACTACGCCCATGTTTCGCACAAATCAAGAATACACTCACAATACAATATCTAATTAATACTCTCCTCATTTTATACAATCAATTTGTCCTTCACAATGTACACCTATCTGATTCCAAACATCTCTACCAATTAACAAATAAATCGCCACATTAGCAATTAGCATTAATAAAGAAGGAAATATACAGAAGATCACAAGTAATACAGTATGGAAACGAGGACAAAAACATAACAACAATACATATACAACACTACTTAACATATTAACCATAAAAGTAACATAACAGTAAACTATACACACAACCTTATCATAAGAACGAGTAACGGCAACTGAAACAACACCCGCCAAAGAAATAACAACACTCGCGCACGATGCAGGTCAACCAGCACCTAGAATAATAAACGGTCACACTCGACGCGACCACAAAGATATGATACTAACACGATAGATATACAATATCTAAATAATACAAAGACAGTGAACTAAGAGAAGGCGATTACAAAACCCACGCTACAAACAAACGGACCATACTAACTATCCATCATATAAAAGTCGCAATATAGTCGCAAAACCTCTACGCAACCTAGTAGGTAGGAATAACACGCATACTAGCCACTTGTCAACCAACTACCTATATATATCAGCCAGACACCTCGACACAAGACTAGCAAATCAAACTACATTATCTTTAAACTCAGCAGGACCAATATCTCCCTTTCACATCGTCGGAATAACTCCTCTTCCTAGGGACAAACGACATCATGCAAATACACGTCGCCGATTCTCTCCTAAAGTATTAACCCACGTCCTAAGCTCTAAGTGAAAACATATAAAGAAATATTCAAGACATCTAACTATCACACGAACGCAGGAGACGAAATGGCGTCGCCATGCACTTACGTGATCGCGAGAGTGAACGTGAGCATAACTTATCTGAGGATTTCTTTCTCATGGCCACCTACAAAGATATCCACTTGCTTCGGAGATGATGAGCAGTGCCCGAATATGTGTACACCATGGCAGCGAAGCTCTAGTAAAGTGTTACAATGAAAGGAGGACGCGCCCAAAGGGGCTACTCCCTCCAGTGAACGGAACTCATATCACGTCTGCTTCCGAGCTATAGGGATCCCCCCTGACACGGCTACTTGAGAAGAGAGTAACGGCGGTTTGGAGCAGTGGTGTGACGCCTCCGCATAGGACTGAGGAGGCGACTATTAGACCACATCATCTAGACCATCATAGCGCCCCCGCCCTCTCAGAGTCAGATGTCAATCAAAAGGAGGCCTCTACGGACTGCGCGCGTATTGATTGCAGACATAATAGGATCTCCTTAATTGCCGCATATTCCTTTCGCGCTTCCCCCTTCGTGGTAATACGGACTTAACGCTCTACACTCACCTTAACTATATTGCCTCCCATTATACGGCGCAGCTAACATGTTGGCTATTGCAGGACATGCTACTCCTATCTTTGAAAAAAATAGAAGATGGAACAGATTCGCGAGGCATCTCGCTGCGCGTGTGAGGGGTCGGACATGACTAGACAGACTGGTCCACGGAAAGAACCAGCATATGCCCGCCAATTCGATGTGTTAACGGATGTGTTGAAGGTAACTATAAGGCCGGACGGCACCTCACGACCGGATCTATGACAAATATTAATTGCGACGCATCGTTATTGCAAAGACACAATCACATAGTTAAGGTGAGAGCCGAAGAGATTTATACCACCGAAGATTCTTAGTCAGTATTGGGAGACAATCTATAAGAGAGAGACACCTCACCTAAGAAAAGCACTCCATAAAAGAAAAGTCCCGCACTTCTTGTCGCAATAAACAAGCTTAAATGCCACTCTTCCGAAACAGTGTAAGTTTCTTGAGGGACGCTCTCTCCTTAATTGTATCATCAATGTATTTAAAAATTCTCAAAAAAATGGAATATACCGGCAGAGTACTGCTAAGAGGTCCACACCGCACTCACAGCGCGTTACGTAAAAAACCGGCGACAGGAAACGTCAGAGAACGACTGAGTCGATCTCACTAACGCTGGGTTTTACTAACCACTATAATTTTTACTCGAGTTGTGGCAATAAAAAAAGTAACTCCCATACGTGATATCCAAGGACTGTCAAGAATAATACACAAACTGACTTTAAAAGAAGAATGGAGATGCCACATTTTTGCCGCGCCCTGAACAGGAAAAATGAAGGCTTATCAGAGGAGAGAGGAATACTTAAATACCATCCGCAATTGATGTATTATGCGAGAGCCAAGCGATGAGGTTGACTAATCCGGATCTGATGAACAAACTATATAATCTTCTATAAAAACATGTGTATCAGCTAAGTCTTAACTCGTTTGGCTCGTGGACCGTGTTATTTCAAAGAATGGCCCAGATGATGATGGATCAACAGAAGAGGAAAGGGAAGAAGCCTCCTCTCACGTATAGGATATGATTCACAGCAATCCACTTTGGCGGAAAAGCGGCAAAGACAAGGAGGTAATCGGGATTACTCTGAGAAGTTCACGCAAAGCATATATAGACGTATTTGTTTTACCTATAACGAAAATTAAAACATACAATTGTTTCCGGATATGAACCGCGTTGAGATAATTGATTAGCAGAAATAAACCAGTTACTGCCATAACACTAACTACAAGTGCAAGCATTTAGACTGTCAGACGGTTGAGACTGAAAGATGGAATTGATATATTAATCAACCCCAATTTTGGTTTACAAATCCAACCCGTTACTCCTAACAAGCAGATGGAAATTGAAGGGTATAAGTAAAACTGATTAATGTAGTTCGACAAAAGCAAGAACAAATCGACCCACGCTGAGCGAGTTATTAAACACAAGTTATCGCTCAGAACTACAGTGGCCTCTAAACGACAAAACCAGGGAATCCGCTTCAATGGCTTACACCGCTGATAAGAAAACTCGTAAAACAAACACAGAGGAGAACAAAGCGTCTGATCTCCCCCGAGAATTAATAAGACTCATTGTGATAGATTTACAGGCACAAAACACTATATTATGTGTCACATAATTAGAGAGCGCGCGTTCAGCAAGACAGAGACACTGTCGGCGAGATACGTAATCCCCCACGTCGAAAACAACTAATCGCCCAATAATGACGAATGTGCAATTCATCCAAATATAAGGTGATGCCACGCCACAAAATAGGTACCTGCGTTTTTGACCTTCCAAGCCGTGACCGGGATTTTCCAAAATGAATCAGCATTACCAGTAATCGAATTCACCAATGACTCAATCTACCCAGCAAGAAGTTCACTGTTGGTGGTTAACGAAGAAATGTGGTATAGATCAAGGGGGAAAAATACAATTATTCCCGAAAAACTTAAATATATATTTACACTCTGGGAAATAGAATGAATATTTGGCGTACACATACCTGATGGCAACCTCCTGTCAGAGAGGTAAAGGAGTGATAGACATAACATAAAAAAAGAGCTCAGAAATAACACACAATCGAGAGTAATTCGAAAGATTTACCCTTTAGAGCCGTCTCCAAGAATTTACCATCCATGATAGTTCTTGGGAACCCATTGTACCAAGCTTGCATGAGACTAAGGGCTAAAATAATCGATGGTTCATAAAGACAAGCCTATAACGAAAATAGATATGTATGAGCTGGGGCTCTCATTGCACAGGCACAACCGCAAAGGACAGTTTGCGCAAGACGGGCACTTACTGGAAGTGGATATCTGCCGCCATAGTTGTCCTTCAATAATTAAATTTTAAAGTGACAAGAGACGCCCCAGAGAACATTCACAAGCGAGTAGATAATCCCATTCGCTGATAAGCTTTTGTAATCATAAGCTTTGAATTCACGTAATTGTTAGTAAGGAACATCGACTGAAGCAAAATTCCTTGCGGAAAGACCCATGTTTTGCAGGATTGCAAATCAACCTCACGTCATTTAGTCTTAACTCCCAAACCATATAGAGACTGGAGATGAGATTAAAAGTTAATTCCTTTATACTCGGCATAATAAATGTCTATGAATATAATTCTAACTTATTAAATTTCAGCGTATAGGTTGTTGTAATACTCTCATTTCTTATGGAAGATAAAATATACAACAAAGAGACTTCCTTGGGACCTACTAAAAACCCCAATTATAAATTATCCATTTTACTAAAGTCACGAACCATCTAAACTAATAATCACGGAATTAAAATATCCAACAGAATCTATGCAGAAAGATAGAGCGATATCTAATTACAGAGGATTCAGGCTCGAAGTGATACACAATTTTTGCGGGAAACTAATAACACAAATGTATAAACAACTAAAGAGGCAGAATATTCAGATCACCAGATATTTAGACGTTAGTGATTATGATTTTTGTGTTAGACGTCAAGAAACGCCGGGCAGTCACCGAAGGCTAGGTATTCACATAAAAACCAAATAAGGTAGCGGCTAACCTTTCAAGCAAGCTATATAGTTTCACTTCAATAGCACTATTATATTTATTAACAAACGAACAAAACTTTCAATTGTTCCATAGGAACAATATTTAAGATCACCAAAACTTAGAGACTGATGCAATAGTATCCTCTATTCCTCCTCAAAACCCACATACAGTCGACCCTTCCCACATTCCTAAGAATCCCACAACGCCTTACGAAGAAACCACCTCCCTAAAACCTCTAACTAGTACTATAAAAAAGATCTTCTAAACCTCACTCCATAATCTTCATCTGCTTATTCCTTCACACTAAATTTATTTTCGCAAAGACCGCTCCCATCCTTTCATTGCAAAACCCCTCCACCGATTTCCAATTTGAAACCAACCTCCTTATCCTGGTCCCCACCTCCTTCTACTCAGTCTCTCTTACACTATACACTCATCACCTCTTCCGAGCTACGCATCTCATCTCATCACCCGCGGCTGGCCTCCTGTCATTCCCCCACCTGGCCATCACACCGACCATCTGCCACCTCCGGAAAATCAACAAAAAACGGCTCCTTTCTCCCCTTCCGCATCCTCCTAGAGTTGAATGTTTTAAAGGTATGTGCTCCGTACACAAACCTCCGCCTCTTCTCTCGACAGATTACTCTTTCTCCTGACGTCTCGAAATTTCAGCTTAATAGGTTCGGGTCGCATCTCCGTCCCCACTGTTTTACCCACCGAAATGTGCACTTCGAAAGGTTGGCATCATCCTACTCCGATTCCGGTTAACCCCCACGTGTTAATCACCACTCCCCCTCGCTGCCGATCATCGCTCAAAGGCCTCACCTATGATAGCGATACTCAAAGGACGTACAACGATCTGTCAAAGTTCCTCGGCACTCATCTTGGAGTTAGAGGCATAACCCCCATCAAAAAGATTCCCATATCACAACTCAATTGCCTAGAAAACACCTCTTTCACTCCCTCTGTCATATATCACATAGATAGATAGATATCAAAAGTAGAAATCACCTCGTTTGTTAACCTAAGTTTGCTCAAGATGTGAAAACCACACACCATTCCTCAACCCCATGGCTTTTAAGGAACAGGACAACAAAGTGAGAAGCGGGATTCATTTAAGGATGTAAAGAGAGAAAACTTAACCTCCGCCAGCCACTGAAATATATCACTCAAGGGGATAGTAAGCGATGTTTCACCACACACCATTAGACCCTCCATCAAAATAGGTAATGAACGATGTATAATCTTATCACATTTTTTTTTATGAAACGTCAAACCGACGGCCAGAACTACTTAACCGCCTCACTATACAATTTTATTTACGCAAGTATAAAAATAAACCACAACACGCCCCAACGCATATGAGGAAATCACATTTTATCTGAACCATGCGGGGTAAAAAATAATTTGAACACCAGGATAGAAGACCTACATTTGCATGAACACAGAAAGATTATAAGACATAATTTCCGAATATCTAAGATCAGCACATTGTGCAAGATATTTTCTTACATAGCCAGTAAGTATATAGAAAAGTGGGTCGATTTCTCATACCAAATACTTCTCTTTCTTCTCTATCTTCACAGACAAACGGTATGGTCATAGAGAGGCCAGATGCTGGGAGTCCTGCTCCCATAGTATCTTGACAGTGCAAAAATGTCTTCGCTTTGAGAATAGTAAAACAGCACAGGAAAAATAGACAAGGTATGAGCAGTATCAATCAAATCAGTAAATCTATACAAATCATTCGGGAAACCTTTGTCTTTTCACGAGCTAAGCAGAAGCAATTCATATGATTGCTAATCACAAGTTACCAAACATAAATACCCAAAACTTAAGATGCTGCCAAGAGACACTCTACTATAATATATTAGTAGAACACCTGTGAGAAAGTCAAAAAAAACTACTCGTCTAACTAATAATTCTATTATCGCTTACTTGCAACAGACAGGTTCAACAGACATGAGATTTAACGCCAAAACGAACGTTCACTCACGACTTGTATACTAACACATTCATTTCATTATTACTTGAGACGAAAAACAATCTTAAGCACGAATATGTGCCCCAAGACCCGTAGGCGCGGTAATCTTGCTTAAATTATTCTAGCTTCAGAACCAGAAGAGCAGATAAGTAGAGGGTCCTTAAGTACCGCTAGGGCGATGACCATCACGGCATTTAGCAATAGATTATTGCGGGACAGCAAAACATTGAACGATATTAATAAACATTAATTACCAAGATAAACGTATTACAAGATACGAGAGCCCATTTTATAAACTTAAAGAGCAAGTTCATCAGAATACTAATATCTGATTATATAGATATAGAAAAAGACCAGATCTGCACAATGATGTAACCCGAATTATGATAAATCGCCGATCGAGAACCTAATAAACCTCTATATCAGAAGTGTAACAGCAGGATATCGAAGCTTAAACACATACTTTAAAACTTCGAGAAGAAAACAGTCTACGAAACAGATCAGCCATCCACGCCTCATAGAACCGGGTAGTAACCATAACAAATAAATATATGGACCACAGCAAAGTACCGAAACACCGGAATATATTGAATGATAAAGAAATTAATTCTTATAAGAAATAATAACTATACACAGAGGAAGAGGCTATTATAATAAAAGAAAGAAAATAAGTATAGCAAATAATTTTAAAATACATAAAACACAAAACTTCAAAAATAATAACAATCATTACTACTACGAAATCATTCTATCAAGTTACCAATGATCTCTATTATTCTTATCTTGGTCATTTATACACGAAGACGATGCTTACCTTCTAATCTACTATCATTCCATTTTGCCGATGTGAAAGCTTCTTACAAAATGTTGTACACAAATAAATTTCCTTTACCCCACAACACTAAATGCCACTATTACCACGAGGACTGATGATGTAAATGTAACAGAATATCAGTTGCCTAGCTAGGTTTTATTTAAAATCAATTCAGGACTCTATTCAAATTATTAAATACTAAGTTAAAAGTTTTACTAGAAACCACACTTAGTAAACAGATTTAGTTATGATATCAAATGGTATCAATTTGCTTCCCATCATAAACCACCAACTAAAATCATCAATGTTGATACAATAAACTTGTTAATCATATCCGTGCAGATAGGTTAATATGCAAGACAATCAGAAGCCAACGTCAAATTTGATGAAAACTAAATATCTCATAATCTCTGCTAGAGTCACGCCCCTCTAAGTTTCAATCCTTATAAAATAAAACAATTGTGATCAAAAACGACCGTCTATCAATTCGTTAAGTTAATTTACGATTCAATCTCTTTCCCATAAAAGTTTCAATCCCATGGACCAGATTAATTACTAGTTACATTTTCCTTCTCCCACAAGGATGCACATTTGTATATCAGAAAAAGAATTACACCTTCAAGTACCTTTCCCATGTCTTCCGTGGCAACACAAAGTTGGTATGATAAAGAATATTAACCAAAAGATTTTCAACTTCATAGAACATGAATATTATCCACTGGACATCAAAAATTTTATATCCAAAATGTAATCTTCTGAACTTCCAATTGATGATAAAAACCCTATTACATCCCGTGGAATGAGGCTCTTGACACCATTCAATGTTCGAAACGTTTACAAAACTCAGAAAAGCAACTTTTAAATATCCATTCATTGTTTTCATATATCCTAAACCATGGAAATTAATGATAAATTTTATTAATAAAGTTCAGTCATAATATTCATATTCCGATTTGTGCTGACTCATACTAATGAATCGTAGAGTTAAATCGTGTATTTGGCTTCACTCCCTTATCAAACTTCGCACCCATACTCCAGTACCCCCTGCCCAGTCCTTCTGCAGCCATTAGTGTTCAAGTATACCCTCTCGGCCAACGTATGCACCAAT
>JABUQX010017219.1:12500-54266 GCA_015478945.1 Trachelipus rathkii | reverse complement strand
TGCATAATAATCTATCTCCCTTTGTATATCTATGATATGGTATAATCATCTATGTAATTTTCTCCTCCTCCCTCACCCTGTGCATTACCTCGTCTCGCAATAAGCTAACAACAAGAACATCCAAGTGTTCCTCACTCTATCCATCATATACCTCACAACATCTATATTATTACTCTCATCCCTTATTCCCTCATACTAATTTGTATATTAAGCATTAATAGAATCTTATAAAAATAGCGGAACTTATCCCTTGTTGTAAGTTACGAGTATCGTATGTCACATTATTACATTGACCTTAGTCAACAACTCGAGAAAAGAATTATATCCACGGTTCACTATTGTATTTAACCTAGATGGAACATCACACTAATAGCCGTCGTTTCTTGAGATCACAGACAATCCACGCGCGAGCTATGGATTCTTAAGGCTTAGTCGCGGCCTTATTATAATAATACCTATATAATATATATATATAAATATTATATTATATATAAAATATAATATTATATATAATATATATATTATATATAATATATATATATATATATTAATTAATATCATATTAAATATATAATTTAATATATTATTCAATATATTCATTAATATGTTAATCATACTGAGAATATATAATTATAGTATTATATATGTATGGGATTTTTTATATATATATATATAATTATAAATAATATATAATTTATAATTATTATAATAAATAATATTAAATAATAATAGATTTATAAAATTTATATATATATATAATATAATATATATTAATATATTACATTAATATTATATAGATAATATATATATATATAATATATATATATAGTATATATATCATACAAAAGATATCCGTACTATTAGTACTACTATACAAACACAAATTAATACATACATAAAATTTATGATATATTATTTAAAATGAGAATAACGAAAGCATAGCATTGTATTATATTATATTGTTATCATATAAATATCAATTTAACCTAAACAGTTATTATAACTTATTTTTATATGTAAGCAGTAATGTGTAAACATACGCATAACCCTTCAATGTTGATAAATGTGATGTATTTGTTTATACCTACACTATATATCACTCCACGATGAGCTAAAAAGGAAATCTACCACGTGTATTAAGCATCTTATAAATAATTAGCGTCTCCTCAAGTAAAGAATATAGTAATAGTCCTTGCGCTGTCTATATATAGGACAATCTGTAAACGTCTACCTTTGCAAAAACCCCATAGCACTATAACACATCCGGCTCAATAGTGTGAGTCTAACTAACGTAAAGCGAAACTAATATAATTCGGTATTCATATATGATGAATATGTATAGTTAATTCATGGCTAGATGTATATATATGCAGTCTTAATACTTATTATATATATATATATATTATTATATATTAGTATATATATATAATATATATATATTAATATATATATATATATAGTATATATATATATATATTATATATAATATATATATTTTATATATAATGTAATATATTATATAATTATATATAACATCATATATGCGTATACAAACACATTATAATAAAAATTGTATCTTCATAAAGAAATCAGACGCACTATAAAACTTTCACTATAATGGGAACTTATTTATGAATTTGTGTATTTATAACCCGCAATATATCCATTTCTATAGTATGTTTGGTAATAATACTAATATGAAGAGTCCTTTACTATTAGTCTGAGTAGAGGATGAAATGTACGTTGTATTTTGTATTATCTTACTTATTTATTTTCCGTCCAGGGTGATACCTAAGTTTATTATTACGTTGAAAAATAAAACTTATTGAAAAAATTGTACTTCGTATATTACTCCGTCCATATCTTGTAGATCTTCTGTTTGGATAATTTTATAATGTGCGAGTATTCAGGTGTGTCAGTACACGCTTTACAGCAACTTCGTCTGATTTAGTATAGTTTTTATTAAATTTAGTATATTAAATTTCAATTAATATTATGAAATTATATTTTAATAAATATTAATCGATATATTATATGTATAATAATCTAAAATGTTTTTAATAATAAATAACATAAATAAAACCGCAACAAACACCATATCAAACCAGCTTAATAATTTTTGAGTAAGAGAAAATTTAATAATGTATAAGATCTTATTTAGCTTAATTCTAAATTCAAATGTTTATAGAACAATATTAATTAATGAATAAGTAAAATATTTAAAGCTATGAATATTTATTTTTACATTGAAAACAATTTTTCAATTAATATATAATAAATAACTTACTTAGACAATTCATTACCAAATTCCACCATATAAGGAAATAGCTAGGTGAATATATGAGAAAAGAGAAAAAAGATTAGTGATATATAATTATCTCAGAAATGGTAAAATCAGAATATCACAGGGAAAAATAAAGCGAGAGCTGGATATATAATGGGTCCACATTTGTAAAACAAAACAATATCAGTATATTTATTGGTATCTATATAAGTATAGATCGCAATATATAAGATAAAGTTCTTCTCATATAAAACATAACTTTTGCCCTTGTAATAGAACTGTAAATTCAAACATATTAAGTGTTATTTATGAAGAAAAACAAAAAAACTTCCTCTATTAATCACCGTCAGATCCATATTACCTAAATGTTGGTAAACAGATATTAAAGTCATTGCAAAATCATGCTTGGGTTAATACTTTCGGCGCCTTAAAAATATAGGCCACGTAGCCATCCTAAAACATCTTAATAATAATTTTGTATAAAATCATAACCGGTAACTCTTGACTATAACACCCATAGACACCATATACAAATAACGCCTTGCGTCGTTCATACTGGTAACGGCAGAAATCAAAATTTACTTTTTCCAAAGGAAAGAACTATTTGAAACTGCCTTTCCTGTAAAGTTCGATTACTTATAACATACTCCTAACCATTTCTGATAATAACAACATATGATTTAAGCGAACTTAAAGCTCTTGTATCAAGCAGAAATTTTGATAATGGTTTCTACTTTCTTTTACAGCAAACATTCCCAGAGTTGTACAAATCACTTACATTAGAAGATAGTTCAATGTGGTCAGGATTTGCTAATTCCAGTCACTGCGAAATGGACTTTCCAGTTCAAACCTATCTCATAGCGTCATTATTGCCAATCTCTCTGAATATGATTTTCGTCCTTCGTTTCCTCGACACATACTTGAATCTCGGGGTCACTGTAACCCAATTTTTCCACCTCCCTAGGAAATGGAAATAGAAAATCCTCAATATATAAATTGTCCAGGATAGGGGGCAACTTCGGCGGCAATGGCAAATAATAGTCCTTAACCCTTTCCGAAGACACGTTTACTGTAAACGTTACTCAACAGTAACATTTCGGGGTTCGAGTTTTGTCTCTGTTCGGGCTCAGTCATCTGATTAATATTCAACTCGTCTTAAACTCAATTTATTATTTTCGGAAACCATAGAGTTTATAACTTGACTGATATTTGTGGAAAAACACAACTTCGCCATTGAATTGGCAGTGGAGATTGGACCTACTCTTGAAAATCTTAACTGGAATGTCAACCATATAATTATGGAAATACGCGCTGGAACTGGCCGAGAAGCAAGCTTTTTGCGGGAGATCTATTGCGTATGTATATCAAATATTGCGAAAAACAAGGAGATTAATCAAACCATACTATCTTTGATTTTTGTAAGAAGCTTAGGTTATATTCTGTATACTGCGTAATACGTCACTAAGATTCAAAAACAAAGTTGAAACCAAAGGATTAAGTTATCTAGATCCAAACGTGACTATATGTATCTGAGTGTAATATCTAAAAAGTTTGATAAAATAGATTGGGTTGAATTTTTCTCGTGAAACAATAAGGGCAAAATATAAGAAATACAAGTAATATAAATTAGTGAAACCACTTCAACCCAGTAAAAAATAAAATTTTTTTTTTGGAGGGATGGTAGGAGTTAATAGAAATGAGGAAATATATTTTTATTCTTTAAATTTTAAATAAAAATATATCCTAATAAAATCCTTTCTCTACAGGGAGGATAGTAAATTTTGGAAGAGAGTGAGAGACTATTACAAACAAAGACCACATATAAAATTTTTTAACATTTTAATCTATTCGTTTACATTTTTTGATATAAACTCACGAATGCCGTAAGGAAAATTATTTTTGTAACTCTAAATATAAAAATTGTTTACAATTTTTGGCTCGCATAGAAATTATAAGGGACTCCATAAAGCTTATATGGTCGCATTCATAACACAAGAAATTAACTAGCGGCTTATACTGAGTGGTAGAAGTGTTTCGCATCCATATTTAGGCTGAAAATTAATCCACACTTGCTTTATTATACTTGGTAGTTGGAAAAAAAAGATTTGACGCAAATAGAGAATTTTGATATTACTATGCTATAATTCCAAATTTGAGAGCAAAGCCACAAAAAGTATGGATATTTAGATAATTGTTAGAACATGAAAGATATCGTATTATATAGGGAGAGTAAGGTAATATGCTAACAAGAATTTCTTTACCTATATTAACAACAATTTCAACGCGAATTCGTTTGTTTTATGGAGTTCAAGTGTGATAATTTTTAATGTAATTTTTATTACACTTGCACATTGCAAGGGTTGAAATGCAATATTTACCGATAAAAATAAATTGTAGAAGTGATAGCAAAAATAAAAAACATAAGTTTTGAAAAAATGAAATTTGAATAGTAAATGAACTTAGCCATATAGACACATGAAAAACACTTTATAATATTTAGACCTCAGAAAAAAGTTGTACGGTTTACCTTTTTCTACCCATCCATAATAAATGCCTGATAAATATAAGAATATTTTATGTTCACGTTTTAGTAGAGATAGTAGGTGAAAACCGGGGCTCAGCCCCAAACAATATTGGATATATATATTCACTGCCTATATCTAAAATAGTAAATATATTAATAACTAATATTATTATATATATATAATAGATATATGTATATATATAGGTATAATTATGGTAAAAGTCCAGTTTACTTATGTTCAGATTAGAGAGAAAGTTTAACATGAAGATAAATTCTACTACACTTAAGTACTAGTAATTTTTATCGGAGAGAGCGTGTCACCTTATTAAAAATCACATTATATTTATCTACTAGTATACAAAGGGGCTCAATGACCGATAAGGTAGGACGATAGATCACCGAGCCAGTCTCACCTAAAAAGGTCTCGAGAGCAACACCTTATGCTGACCAAATTGAGAATTGAGTTCCGTTAAATACCACGTCCTATCTCACTAGGGTGTTTATCGTTCCTTAAGTTGGTATAAAATAATATACAAACTGCATCTTTAATTTGACTCACCTTATAATACTTATAATAAGGTATAAAGCATCTCATTTTCTAATGTCACCAAAATAGTTAAAATAGTTATAAAAAATGAAACTCAAATTGGCCTTCAGCCAATTAGGAATATCTAAATACATGATAGGATGTTTATAAGTAGGACCAAAATGGAATTATTTATTGATGTAACTTTGAAGGCATCTCTGTATGAGAATGTAGTTAGTTATCATAGTGTCGAGGAAATAGTCACGTAAAGCTGGGGCTGGTAGCCTGGTATTAACAGAATGATGATGGTTCTTGTCTCACTCGATGTGCGATGGTGTTTGAGTTTTTTGTATACGTGAAATCTTGAATTGGCAGCTAGTGTTGACGGAAATGCAAGTTACACGTAGAATCGAGCGCTGGTAGGCCTGGTAATTAATAGTTATGACTTATATTACCTCACATGTTTCAAATATACATATATCGCTCAATGTATAATATATATGAAGTTTTCTAATCGTTATATGCTATGTATTATCTAAAATATTGAAATCATTTTATGTACATGTGAACATAGATACTGAACTCACAAATTTATTAGTATGATGTTGTACTATTAGAGTTGCGAACTCTTCATATCTCTCTTCTCACAGTTATATTTTCGTACTTCATTGTTTACGTTTTAACTGAGAATTATTGCAAATTAAACATAGGAACTATATGGCCATATTAGTGAGTTGAGTAGTGATATTTCAATTGTAGTGATATATATGGATGTTTCTTCTTCGGCTGGTCTCTGCTTGTTTGTTCATTTATTAGCCTATTTTATATTTCACAATGATTAACAAAAGTTAGTATTGTAGGTTCTATAGTATCTCTCTAGGGTTCCATCTACTCTTGGATATCCTTATGTGAGAATTATTTTACTTTTTCAATCTTCGGCTTCTCTACGTCTGAACTATACTTTATTTATTTTATTTAAGTAAGGATGACATTATGGGCCTAGGAAACTCAATATTTCGCATAGTTTACGATGACTTATTTGTAATTTGAGGTTTTCCATACGTGAGAACCGCTTCTGTGGAGAATTTTATTAATTAAAATTATTTCAAATAATTAGATTAAAAAATTATTCGTTAGGCAAAAACTTGATGATATTTTATAAAATAATAATTATATAGAATTAAATAAAAATAATATAGTATAATATATATATATATGATATATAAAATCTATATCGTTTCACTACGATGTTTGTGAATAAAATTTATGAGGAACGTGAGATCAAATAAGTAACGTGCATATTTTCTATGAGGATAAACATATCACTTGCAAATAATATGACACATTCAAGTCATAGCAATTTATATATTATATTGACAAATATATGTTATTGTCAGATTTAAGCTGCTAGATGTAGATAGATCGTAGCACGATGCTGTGTATAAAGAGATATATATTCAAATAATAAAAAAAGAGACAAATTATAATTTTCCTTGGAAATGGTGCATATTTAAAATTCTAAGTTGACATATTTTTACAATAATATACGATTAAAAATTATATTTTATTCATGTATATATATATATATGGTTATTATTGAATGAGTAATATTAATTATTTAAAAAATAAAATACATAACTTTAAATAGCTTCATTATCTCCTTACTTTTATAGTTATTATTATAATACACTATATATACGGTTTATATACTCCTAACTATATATATATAAATTAATATAATATTATATATATAATTAATATATTATATATATTAAATATATATATATATTAATATAATATATATATATAATATATATATATAAATATTAAATATTAATATTATTATATATAATATATATAAGTATTAAATTATATATAAATTAAAAATATAATATTAATATTATAATTAATATATAATATACTATAATCTATATAATATATAGTATTATAGTATATATTTAATTTAATATAAAAAAATAAATAATATGTATATTATATATATATCATATATAATATTATTTATTTAATATATATAATTAGTAATATTATTAATATTAATATATACTATTTATTAATAAATGATATAAGTTAAGTGGTCAGGTCTAGTTTTGCACTAAAAATTAAAGATGGAATATATATAATTATACCTATACAATTTATATTGCACCGTCCACATTTCGAAGAAGGGAGTGCGCCCACAAGGCTATACCTGTGTGCGTAATCCCCAATAATACCACTTAGCTTATGAGAGCCGCACTAAACTTAATTGGAAACTACTTACCCTTTAGGGGGCTTTTAAGCCCCTTTTAGAATGTTTTGTTATGCACTGATATTTTACGGGCCTTTATGATTTTACGGTATCTATAAGAAAACCTACCGAAAAATTGTAACCTTTAATAAATAGGTTTGTGAGTAAGATTTTTAAGTGGGGATTAAATAATCTGAGTCGTTATTAATAGTGAGGTAAACCTATTATATTATTCTTATGAATACGCTTGTGAATATATTACCCTGCTAAGTAGGTAACTGTCAATTAACTATTATATGATGGATAAAATTAGTATGGATACGCTGTACTGTGCCCTAAAACTTGAGCTCCTGAATGTATCTTAAGTCCTAAACTTTGATCAATTATATATAACATTAAACAACTAATATAATATAAAAAAAAGATCATTCATAACCATATCCGTACACATACATAACACACGTAGTTTAACATGACAAAAACAAATACAAACATAAATTATTATTTATATCGGTATTTTAGTTAATAGTCTATATTCCTACTACATTGTGCCATTTATAACATCATAAGTCGTGACACAAGTTTGGTTCTTGCCCAGAACAGCTAGCTGATAACCTTACCATACGACCTGCGCACAACCTCTATGGAAAAGAGCTAGGCACGTTTACATCTCACAGCATTCCATAACCTGACAACAAGCAGCGATATCATCACAGCCATTGGGCACATACATCACTATACCAAGATGAAAACATACACCTTTGCTTGGAAAACACGCTAACTTGAGGAGAATAAGCATTCTGGCACACCGCACACGAACACACAGACCTCTACGAACCAACAATACCCGATTAAGGACCCGCCATAGATTAGGGGATTCATACAAAACAACGAGCAAATACCGCGGCGTAATATTTACGATACAACCCCATTAATCTCTGGAGAGGCACCCTATGTCTACTCCATAACACCTACAATGACGCGGACTACTGGTTGAGACCTTAAATACTAATTAGTAGGGAGGACAAAACACATGAAATTATGGTTTCCGGCAGCTCCCATCAGCTGATCACAGTTAGAGTACACCCCCTACGGGACATAGAACAACTTATCAGCATAAGCGACTGCACAAGCTAAGATGTTCACTTGCACATCATCCACAGGTAGATCAACGTGGGGATACACTGACACATCACGACATAGCCATCGCGACAGCACACGAGCACCACTATATTCATCAACTTCTACCTACTCCAGTTAATCGCGTGTTGCATGTTGAGATGCCGTAGCTTATATGAGATGGCTGCGAATGGCTATGAGAATGAACCTACAGCTATGGTATATTGGCACAAGCATAGAGCGAGAGCGGCACGACAACTTTTTGAGCCAGGGTATTTGGCTCGAACTCTTGATATCGCGATCAATTCATTATATATGAGAAAGGATCTTCAGCATAGAAGTTAAGATAAAGGTCGAACTTTCAGATATGAACAATACGCGTTAAGAATACCAAACGTTCGTAATCAACTTTAATGATATAGGACCCAGAACTATGATGTCGACTGTGTGTCAAACACTTTGACGTGCTTCAAACGTTTAGCGTATACTGACAGAGGGGGGTCAGGACTTTATATGGTTTATATAGCTCAATCACCGTAAGGAGTGTTCCCTATTGGAGGAGTAGTTCTTTGTATAGAATAGAGTGGTTAGGATGGTAAAAGTGAAGAGTAGGAAACACTGTATGGTAATCTGTGATGAATTTGACGAAATTACATTGCTCCAATCGAGTATATGCCAAAGTGAGTGCCACATAGTGCCGCACTATGGAGATGACTACACGACAAATAGAGAAGTAAGAATGGGAATGGTATAGATGGAGCATGGAAGGGGGGAAGATACGTGGAAACGTTGATGATAGATATGATGCTGACGGACGATAAGAGTCTTCGGGGATGTGAAAAGCATCCCAGCGATCTCCATGGATTCCGACCACAGAATGGTGTTGTGCAAGCTGAGGTGGAAACCACTAAAAAAAATACATATCTTTATATGGATAAGCCCCTTCTTATCCACTTTAACATTTTTCAATTATATTTTAAAACGGAGGTTTGATTAACACTTTCAAATTCCCATCACGTTGAATCTTATAATAATTTTAATTTTATTTTGAATGTTGAATAAATGTTTCATTTTATATAGTGTAAGTTGAATAGAATTCATTCTATTGTTAAAGCAATATTGTAAATGTATTTGATTTCATTTTCAACCCTCTGCACTTCTATAATCATATACTTTTTCAATGATATAGTCGCATATGTCACTTACTTACAAAATATATACAATAGAGATAGTACACAATTACAGACTGATGATGATGTGCTCAACAAACTCATTGAAACTGAAGATAATATATTTAAGATATATATGATTATTTAATAAATAAATAATACAATAATATAACTTTAATTATAATTTATCATATATATGTACAATATAACAGGTAGGGAGGTATGTTTTTTTTGGTACAAAAAGAACCCGACGTTATTAATTACTCTACTAAACTAACACGAGAATCTTTCAACAGTTATGATTTGGTAAAGTATTACCATTTATTGGTGTTAATTCGAATTTTGGTATTAACACAGCCATTGCTTATTAATCAAAACGTGGAGCAATTGATCAAAGAAACTGAAACTAGAGTACCGATTAGTAAGTGGAGACAATGAAGTATTCCAATCGAAGGTATTATAAATATGACGTAAATGAAGACTCTAGATATAGATTTACTTCCTTAGTAGAGTTGCGGTGCCTTGTGAGTGTAGAGAGTGGATTACATCATTTGGTGATTAGTAGTGAATATGGCAGCCGATAAATAGGAACGCGCTACAATTTTTAGAGCTATACGGCTAATTGTATACTTACCTTTTAAATTGATATTCACCTTACACCATCAGGTATGGTGAAGTTTTGGTGATAATCATGTTATAATTACATTATTTAGTAGTTTCAAAAAAGGAACCTTGCTTATTATGAGTAAGCACTGGGTGTATGTACATTAATATTAATATAATTTGCAATATTTTGAAAGCTAATTTATACACCTTTTAAATTGATATTAGAATCGTTTAGAGTGGTTTTGAACATTAATTGTTTTATATACTATTATATTATAGTAGTAGTAATTATATTTTAGTATTTTAAAGTTGAATATGTTATTAAAATCTACTAGATGAAGTGAGCATTATATGTATTAACTGGTTACTGTAACAAGAATTGATTTTTGTCTTACTTGACACTTAAGAATGGTTCTCTTATTAACGATAACTCAATAACTTTCTTGAGATCGCTGTTCCTATCAAAATATTTAATACATGAGAAATACATAGCATTATATTCAACAAGAAAACAGTTTCACAGAATCTTACACCGAACTTTGATAGGTAATGGAATTATAAAACTATTTGAAACCTTACCCGAATTATAGTGAATCATGAAAGATCCCGAAGTGAGCTCATCTCTATGTAACCTATAGTAATAATATATTATTATATATTATAATATATGATATATATAATAATATAATAATTAACGAACTATATAGATAATAGTTAATATATATATATGGGAGAAATTTTCCAAATATCTAATCAAAAGATATTCCCTTTTTTTTGAAACATATTTAATATATATATTAATATAATATATTATTATATAAGTAGGTTACTTTATATATATATAAGTAATACTGTTATGTCGTTTCTACACTTTATCAGCCTCTGATCAACCTTCTCACCCCTGACCACCCTGTATTAGAGCAGCTATACTGCTTCCAGATACCCCGTCAAACCTATATATATACTGCCGTGAGCCTCCTCCCAGATCACGTGACAGGATGAAAATATGTTACCAGATTTTTCTGGGTTGACGGTTAGAGTGACAATCTTAATAAAACAGGAATATTGACACTAATACATAGTTCGAGGAAAATCTGGTTTTATGTCAAAATTTGAGTCAATATATATTTACGAAGGTATGAATTTATTGAGTATTTTATAAGAGTTAGTGAGTAATCTGTATATTAGTTGGTTGAGTATATGTTTGATTGGGTGATTAATAGTATTGATTAAGGGCAAAATGGGTGGTGGCGCATACTAGTTTTGACTCTAAGGAGACTGAATGTTATTGCTATCAAGTCAAAGTTTTAAGGATGAATTATTTATGCGAAAATGTCGAAATTAGAAGGAATATAGAGTATTTTTTTGTATTGTCGTTTCTATTAAATAAGTTTCGTATTAGTAGAGTTGATAGTGGAATGAGTAATATGTAGATATGGAAGAACTTGTTTTATTTGTGTAGGGAGCGGTGGTAGATGATCTTGTGAGACTCAAACATGTATGATTCTTGTAAGCACACACAAGATGACTTGAAGAAAAAAAGATGACGAGGTTGTTTTGGAAGACAAAAGTGATAAAAATATGAATGCATATAGAAAGATGTAAAGCAGAGAATATGGAGACCTATAATGAGTGCTGGCAGGTATTGCTCTATTAAAGCAAGTACATTAGAGTAGAGAGTGTCCGATATGCACGTAGATCTCGAGTGACATGTGAGAGGTTGTCACAGACTGTCAAATCACATTAGAAATCGTTTGCGTCTCACAAAGAGGTAAATGATTATGTTAGTTGATAGATTGTTAAGTAGGTATGTGCAATTACCTCACTCACTCAGATCTATGTAATATATATATTAATTACCTGTATCAAAGGTATCAGTGATTGTTTCATTATATTTCCCTTTAGGCGTATTAGGGTATGCATGTGGTGAAGTGTATATGTTAATATCATTTAATGATGTTGGTATATAGGTAGAATAGTATCTACGTTTATATGTTGTGGTGGATACAGGTCATGTTATTATTTATAATGATCGAAATGTCTACTTACGGAACCATGGGAGGGGCAATGCTACATTTCTCACTGTTTGAGCTGAGATGATGTTATGTTATGTTATTCTATATTTTTATGTGAGATAATTCAGATGTGTTTCAAAATTGTTATACGACAATATTATATTACATGGTGTCCATGGTTTTTTGCGTTTAACTTGCAGATGCAGCAGCAGAGTGACCTTATTTTATTTTCAAGGATGGGAGTATTGGAGAGAAGTGAGGCGAATATTAAAAAAAGTAAAGACCTTGTCCACAAAATCCTTGTGCCCTAGAGGTGATAATGTAGTGATCACCATAAGTGATGAGGTTCACGAGAGTGTGAGACGCTGACAATTACTATTTAAGAAGAAGAAAGCCGTTCTGTGTAGATACAGTTTAGAATTGCAATTGTGGTGTTTTGTATAGTATCAAAGGGCTGTGCGGGCTCCTTCAAAAATTTGGGATAGCTGAGGTGTTGTGTACAGGTTTCTGATGTAACTGGATGGATCAGATGGTAGATTGAGGTTCTATTTCTGCGCAGGTCTGTTTATGTTTGTTGTATTCTGCTTGTGGTTGTTGCGGTTACTCGGTCAGATTGCGTTGTTGAACGAAAGTTTAACAAAAAAAGGTAGGAGCGATAGAAGATGAATTTGTCCAGCTTGAGGTACTTCGGAAAGACAAGGCCGTTTTAAATTTTACTGGCTCTCGGAACCAAATTATTTCCACCACTGAAATATTGCAATTTGATGAGGGCAAAGGACAACTCTTTGTGTTTTTTCGAGGGCGACGCAAGTAATTGGCGGGAATGTGAGAGATCTAATTCCCTCGAGCGAGATTTTTGTCTTAATGTCCTGATTCCTGTTATATTTGAGAATACCCTTGTTAATCTACAAAGAGAGAGTGGCGAAAATGTGTACGCGTCGTCAGACAAGAAGGTCAAGGAGTACAGATTTTAGGTACTAGTCCTTATGATGGATAATAATGAGAGAAATTTCTTTTAAAATATTCAGCTGCGTGGGCACAAATTTAGCTATGCGACTATAAATAGAATGGAGTGTACTAAATTTAGATGCAACGAGAGCCAACTGCTAAATAATATTTGGGCAACCCAAATCTTATGTGAGAGTCCGAGTAACTGCTAAGTATCTATGGAGGAGGATAAGGGACGCCTGCCGCTTTGTATTAGCATGCTGGAGTGAATCATCGATTCAGAGAAGGAAAATATTAATTACTCTCACACATTATTCTTGGAAAACAAGATAATGTCTTTTCCTGCCAGTGACGGTCTTGTTCTTGGGTGTGAGGCACACTTGCGCCCGTTTAATTAATGAAATTATATGAATTGTCTTGCTCGGTAGGGATCACTGCTAGTATGTGGAGGTTTGATTATGATTTTGCTGGGTGAATCACTCAAGGTACCTCAATTGGGCGCATAAAACTTTTAATTGGCGCTCAAGAATCGCTAAAGAAAATGTGTATGAAAGTCGCTTACATTGTTCTTGGCATGCTTTGAACCATAAATATGAGACGAGCCTGTGTCCTAAGAATATAACGCAGTGAGAGTTGGAGGATAAGGGTAATAGTATTTAGGAAGTGATTCACTGTGATGTAGGGGAAGATGTGAAGCGAAATGGAATAGAGGTTTTGTGGAGGGGTTCTTGATTTCGCTTTCCTAGGTTGTTTTTAAAAAGCACGGTTGTATTGATAATTTTTTTTTTTTCAGAAGGAGGGGTTAAAATTTAAATTAATAATAACTAAATAGAGCATTGTAATAAATATGTGCTAGATGGGTTAGTGCGGTGTTCCCCAAGAGATTTGCGGTGTGTGGGGTATATATATTGGTTGCATTCTTTTTCAAACTGATTGTTGTCACATTGGCTTCCTGTATAGCTGCTGGTTAGATTTCAAGGAGGTTCAAATAATGTTGTATATTTCTCGTTCTCAAAAGTGGGCGTTGATAGGATGTCTCCGTAAATTTGATGTCAATGGACTTATTAGATCTTTGATCATTTTCGTTCCGTATTGTCTTGCTTAAGGATTCTAATGAAATATTATAGTTCGCGGAAAACTTTTGTGTTGATAATGTATGTGCTGATGCAGATGAAGAGAAAGTGTTGTAGTTTTTAAATGAAACTTTGGGTGACTATAGTTGCCGAAAAAGTCTATGTGTTGCTGAGGGGATGCTTAAAATTATTGCAGAGTGTAAGTTCATTATTTTGGGAGTGTCTGTGAGGTTTATACCAAGTTTTGCAGTAAGCTAAAAAGGTATTAGAGGTCGTTGATTGTTAATGAAAAATAAGAATAAGATAGTTGGAGATAGAGCAGAAATTTTGTAATAACACCTACAATTTATTAAGAAAGGAGGAAGAGGTTTGCTCCAATAACTTCCATGTGTCAGGATGAGCGTTAGTGAGTCATTGAAGAATCTGTTTAGGGGGCCCGTAGAAAGATATGTATACTTCAAGACATTAAAGTATAAGAATGGTATTAGGTGAGGGTGAATTAATTCCTTACCCAATATCAGAAAGGTTACCTTAGAGATGTAGGCTGTTCCGCGAGCGGCCTTGCCACACCCTCGGGTGTTATGATAGCGTAGTAGAAGTATTGTGCAGTGTGCCATTATTTTTTATTTCAGGGAGATACTTAATGAATCTTCCCAAGTTAGTTTGACCAATAAGGTAGGGCATGATGTACGCCCGAGATGAGACCAGTGAGGAGTGGTGTAGTGTTTGGATAAAGTCATGGTTCATCTAACTGAGGTGACAATAGTTAGTAGTAACTGGATGGATCTGAAAGAATGGGAAATTAAGGTTCGGCTATCATGTAGTCAAGGTAGTGAGGAAGAGTAGGTTATCGCGAATCTGCAGTATCGGAAATTAGATGAAAGAAAAGGAGACCAAAGAGATTAGGGCCAGCCATTTTTCTCAAGGAGAGAATTGGTAGTGTGGGTAAATGCCGTACATAAGAGGGCTCTTGACAGAACGGATAAGAGGAAGTAATGAAACATATTTACAGAAGTTGAGTTTATGAGTATCGTGGTTTTAGGTGGACTAGGAGGCCATCAGAACTTTTCCTATCAGTCAGCGTTAGGGAGTTGAATCCTAAGGCGGACAGAGAGCGCATTTCCTTGAATGTGAATGCAAGATTGGGTCTGGGTTTTCAGATATACAAAATTGATTCTCTTTCCAGCAGTGATTCCAAGTTTCAGGGGTGCTAAATCAGATTGCTTGAGGTTAAAAATATGTAGTTTTTTATGAGGGGAGAGTATGATACTAGAAGCCTATTTTTCGCATGGCCGCGATAGCATTGTCACTGGCTAGACACTCTTAATGTAATAGCTATTTAATAATATATTATTTAGTTATTAATTATTATAGTTAAATATAATAATAGATAGGTAATATATAATAATATTAATATATATAGTCATATATTATTATATATATATATTATATATATATAATATACGAGTAAAGGATATATTATATTATATATAATTTACCTGTCGTGTAAGAGCATCAGCTTTGCACATTATCAATACCATGAAAAGACTACAAGATAAACAACTTAAAATATCATCCAATTCCATTCCAGTCATCATTGCACCGTTTGTTATATCTGATGTGACGTTCAACAGCATACAAACAAATATTAAAACGATGGGGACTTGGAAAAAAGAAATAAGATTATCTGCTACTCTTTTCACAAATAAAATATTTTGTCGAATTTCTTCTATGAGTTTGTCCTTTTCAATATTTAGAAACTTTGGAGGTGCCTTTATAGGTATAATAGGAGAATGAATGTTTTGAGTAGCGTTCTCTTTGTTTAATTGCCTAACTTGATTAATCTGGCAAAGTATTAAAGGTGATATAACTTGAACAGCTCCAAAGAAAACAAAGGTGAAAGTTAAGATTGATAAAGTTGACAAATGATACAAGATCAATATGAAAACAAAGTGCATTCCTTGAGGGATCAGTAAAGAGAAGAAGAGAATGCAATTTATAATCCAAAAACAAAATAGAATGACAAAAAGAAAGAGAGTAAGTAAATTTCCATTTTTATTATTAGAAACTTTTTTTAAACAGGAATATATATCTATTTTGATTTTACGAAAATTTTCTTCGTATCTTCTTGAATAAAATATCAAGAAAATGAAAAGAACAAACCAAACGTTTTGAGCAAGTCGAACGAATCTACTTATTAACTTGGCTATAACTTTCTCTGAATAATTGGACGATGTTGATTCAAAATTTACACCTAAAGATATCAGTATTATATATGTAATAAATGCTGACATGACAAAAACGGAAAAACAATTTCTATACAGTGTGGCGAGGAATGTGTAAAAAAATTTAAATTTTCCATTCCCAAATTTTAGATCTCTAAGACCTAAAATAAAAGCAATTAAAAAATATATTTTTAGTTCAAAATTTAATTTCATTTTCAACTTTAATGCCTCCCTCAATCACACATTTGAATTTAAAAAAAAAATTCGTTTCACTCTTCTACAAAAATTACAACTGGATCTGTTTAGTATGCACTTTACCTACTGTAATCAATAATTCCTTAACAATTGAGGCTGTCCCAGTAAAATTAAAATTTATTAAAATTCTTTACAGAATATATAATTTATTGGTCAATAAAATAAAGAAAAATAAAGTCACACATTATGCGTGAGATAACGAGTAAGTATATATATCATATATATATCTATATATATTAATATATAAATAGTATATATTTAGTTATATATATATTATATATATATAAATTATATATAATATATATATAAATATTAATATATATATATATATATATAATATTTATATATATATATATATATATAATATATATAATAATATATATATATATATATAAATAATATATATATACATAATATATATATATATATATATATATATTATATAATAAATTATATTATAATAATGTATGTATAATATATATATATAATTATATATATTTATAAATTATATAATATATATATAATATATATTATATATATATATATAAATATATATATATAATAATATATTTATACAGACTGGCCAGTTAAAAGAGCCAGTCTCATAACTAACTATACATCCGACAATTAACGTGCGTTTATTGTAAATACCATATCAGAATATTGAATTACTCATTATGAAAAACAAGGTAATACATTCATCGGTCAATAGTTCACAGAAGGTGCTGAAAATGTTCACCTTGAGGCTTTTAACGCATCATCCACTCTAAAACTTTGTATTTCGCATATGTAACAGCTTCAACAAGTTATAAATGATTCGTTTGAATGTTTTGCTATCCATGAAATCTAGTTGATTTCCATGGACTTCTAACCATAGTCTCTGCGCACGTGCAATATTTTGCTCCGAACAAACTTTCTTTTCATCGTTACGTTTGGCGTTAGCGACCGAACCTGTTGCTCGAAATTTACTAATCAATTTCTGCGCAACACTCTTTACCGGAACAGCTGTATTTTATCGTGAGCATTTCATTTAACGTTTGAAACGATTTACATCCAAAATAATTTTCAACAATAAACACTCTTGGTTGGATTGAAAATGGCATTCTACAGACCTCTTATCACAACAAGCTTCAAATTAACTACTGAAAACGTCGCACAGATGACTAATTTGCCGTTCGACATCACGTGGCCCCGCTCGAGCGCCGCCATAGCGTTAAGATATCATAACATTCAGCTACCTACAAATATTATATAAATAAATACACTGTATATATATATATATATATATATATATATATATATATATATATATATATATATATATATATATATATATATATATATTATAAAGACGGGTAGCAGCGCGATATTAGCTGCGCTTCTATTTTAGCATAGTTATCGATATGGCCGATGTATTTTGGGAAGTATAGAAATTGTTTGCGCAGCTGCTAATTTAAGCTGTTCTCAGCGATATGATGAAATAAATGAAGAAATTGAAAAAATATTTTAATTTTTTAAACTTAACAAAATGTGTGGACATGACAAAGTATAAAAATGTTATTAAAATTTTTCTCTTTTTCTATTCAGGTTAGTAAATCTTTATTGAAACCATTAACGGAAACAAATTTTTGGTCAAAGCAAGACTCTCACAATAGTATAATAGGCAATATTTCCGTCCCTTTTAAACTATAGCTGCGTTTCCAGAAGCCCGAGTGCAGCCCGTGTGCAAAATCGACTCGGAAACGCTAGAGAAAAAGTTGCTTTTGCAATCATGAGAAAGATATTTTTCTGCTGGAAACGGCCGACGCGCCCGTCGGATCAAACTGACAATTGTAAACAATATCCTTATACTTATATGTATCTATTTTATGAAATGATACGATATATTTAGTATCCTTAATATAAAAGTTAACTAAAATATTAAAAAACTTTTGGCAAGCCATTTCCGATACATGTCCTGTAAAGAAATTTGTTTGTAAACAAAGTATCCTTCCCCATCCCGCCCGTTTACTAATTCCCGAAATCGAGGATTTTAACAACGGGCGCCTAACTGTGACGTTTATGTGACGTAGAAGTGCGCAAACGGGCTTAGGAAACGATGCATGTGCGCCTGTGTGCCCGCCCGGGCTGCAGTCAGGCTTCTGGAACGCAGCTTATGTATTACCAGCTTCGTCACCAGCAATATCTGAATATCACAGTCCAATATTCAAAAACTAGAAGTCAAGCAAAATAAAACTCTTAGAATAAGAACAGGCTTCATCCCCTCCACCCCCGTTAATCTATTATTGGCCGAAACAAAAATTCTTCCTGTAAGCTCACCCACCTCGACATGATGGGCTACCAATTATATAGCAAGTCACTCTCAAGAGACTAACCCCTGCATCAAACATTACAACAACCTTCTCCACCGAGAAGAAAAAGGATCACATCAGCTTTGTACTATTCTAACTATTCTGACATCTATAACACGCTACCCCCACGCCCCCAGATACTCCAATTATTAGACGCATCCACACTCAGTTAACCAAAAGAATTATCTCTGCATATCCAATTAGCACAATACTCCAAGCAGTTCGGCCCGAAATATCCCCCACAGAACAAACTCAGGTGCGTTAGACCAGAGTAATGATATCTCGTTTACTCTCCAGGAATCATCCTTCCCTTCAGTAATGCAAATATAAAATTCATAATGTTTCCTCCCCGCTGTCAAAGATGTCCCTCCCAGACTAATGACGGCACAGGACATCTCTTGCAAGACTGCTCGAATCTAGCTGAAATTAGAAATAGCTTTGGCACATTCTTTCTGACTGATCCCAGGGTCCTGCCTGCTGTGGTGGCAAAAATATCTCATGGTCGCCTTTTTTCATAGGAGAGAGAGCCAAGGAAATCTTTACGTTTGTTGAGCATTTTTTTACGATTTTGCGCATATTGTCAAAAACGAACGCAAACGCTGTTGACAAAAACGAACGCAAGCTAAAGCGTTTTAGGTCTATTTTTAACAATGGTATTCCAATATTATATTTAAGAAAATTGGTTTGAAAACTAAATAAAATGTTCGAGTTTGCCGTTCGTTTTTACAAACGCAAAAATCGTAAAAAAAATGCTCACCAAACTTAAGGGATTTCCAAATAGTTTGTATTTAATATTACACAATCCTTAATTTTTCTTTACGTTGGAGCGTTTTTTTTTTACGAATTTGCGCTGTTTGACAACAAAGACGAACTGTAATGTTAATAATTCTGTAGCTTGCAATCTTTTTATATTTATATTACACAGAAATTAAGTTAATTCTTTACGTTTGGTGAGCGTTTTTTTTTTAAAGATTTTCGCGATAATTTCGACAATATAACATGCAAACTCGAGCGTTTAGGCATATTACGTTTCGTAAGCACAAATGCCAAAAACGAAAACGGCTTAAGGCTCTGGCAACATTATCATCAGAGAGTATCCATTTGTATCCTGCCGTGTTATTTTTGCGAACAGTGAACAAACTTGCTGAAAAAAATTGTACAAATTAATTAGGCCTATGTGAAAAACTATACCTACCTATCTTGCTGTAAAAGTAAAAATTTCTACAACATCTATTATTTCGGACATCTTTTTGTCTAAAAGAGTATTAAAAAATTTAAGATTTATGAAAGAGTTCAATGTGGACCGAATTGCCCCACGAAAATTTTTAAACCTGGACCGAAAATTGCCCACATATTACAAATTTTTCATAATAAAAAAACATATTTATCTCTGCGCTGAAATGACTCGCAACGATGCATTAAGGCTGATGACACATTTTAAAGTACCATTATCTTGGTACAATTAATGTAGTACAATTATTTTTGACCTGTATGATTCTTAGCAATAAGCTTAAAATTTACCCCACTTTCTGGAAAATCAGGAAAAAAAATCCAAAATTAATGCATACTCATTTAAATGTTTCAGTAAAAAATTACCATGCCTAAGACATAAAACCACATCATTTTACATCTTTAAAGATAATTATATAGTGTAAAGGCTATTTTGAGCCACTGAACCGAATTGCCCCACATGGACCAAAGCCCCATGTGACAGAATTGCCCCATTTTTACAGTAATATTATACCTCCTATATATATATATACTGGTATTATATTATAATATATAAATTATTTATATATATAATATATTGATATATATATAATATATACTATATATATATATATATACTATATATATCCATATAATATATTATTTAGGGATTGGGCCGGAATAGTGAATTAGCGGAATAGCGGTACGGATATTCAGGCAGTCTGTTAGTATCAGCTGTGGCGGGGTGGCTGCTAATAAAAAAAATTTTTTTTTTCAATAAATAGCCACGCCGGGTAGTACTACAAGTTTTATTTAGATATCTTTAATTCTAGAGGTTTTATATTTTTAAAAAATAATATAAATTGTTAGGGTATAAATATCCTGAAATAGAATTTCACTTTTGAAAAATGTGAGTTTTTTATAACTTTGTTATAATTAAATATAGTTATGACGATTTAATTATTTTTTCAGTGTATTTACAGTTGAGTAATGTTAGCTGTTAAACGGAGAATTTTAAATTTTGTTTCCAACAGGCCATAGTGGTTAAATTCGCTGTGCCTAACTTGCCCGATTCAATCCCCCACCCATAAAAATGATGATGGTGTGAATTGGGCCACCATTGTATAGCTAATTTTAAATAGCCTATTAATATATATGACATTTTTAATTACGTATAAGACTAATTCTTTAATATCAAAAGTGTACTATATTAAGTAAAATTAAATAAAAATGAAATTAATATGGAAAAATTTAAATTCAAAAAAAAGTGTCAAAAATTTTATTGGCGTTTGCCCTACGAAAAAAAAATTTTGTGGCGGTTTTTGAAATGAGGCACCACATTTTTTTCTTATATTGTTTATCATTATTGAAATTGTAAATTATGTTTTATACTTATTTTAATATATTTACACATTATATATTATATTAAGTAAAAATTAAAACTATAAAAAATTGAATTTATTACATAAAAGAGGAATTTAAAAAGATGGCTAAATTCACCCCACATGGTGGTCGAATTGCACACACTTCAAAAATGAGTTCTAATGAGATTTATGTTTTAAACTTTAATAAAAAACTATCATTAGTAAAATTACATTATTAATATTTATTGTGTCGCTTATGTGCTTATGACCTATAGGGCCTTGATTTTCCAGAAAAAACAAATTCCAAAAGTGTATTAGGGAAAGTAGGAGACAATTATACCTAAAAGTGGACACCACATCACCACGCCCAACGACAGTATACCAGAATATATATATTATATATAGGATATATAATATATATATACTATATAACTATATATATATATATAAATAATATATATTAATATATTCAATATATGTAGACTGTAAACTATTTCAATTTTTTTTACACTTTATTTTAAGGTTGACATGTTTTTTATTCACTTTATTATAAAGCAATATTTTTACGTGTCTTCACTTTTTTTTGGGGTAGATAGAGGACTTTGGAGATATCTTTTTTCTTCTGTATTTACCTGTGTTGATCTTGATAATTAAAAAGGTAGGCTTTTAACAATGACAAAACAGTTTATTTAGAACTCAAGAACTGGAAACACATAGTAAATAATTTGTTTAAATTTATTTAATTTTTCAGTAATATTAAAATAATATTGAAAATAATATTGAATAAGTTTTTTGAAAATTTGAATTTTTTTTTAACAATGGAGATCCTGTGAAGAAGATATTTTCCATTACAAAGAACATAAGCATAGCCCAACCATGATTGAAAAGACCACGAGATATCAGGAAATTGTGAGTTGTTAAAAAAAAAAGATACAATGAAAGCAGGAGCTTAACTTGTATATTATTCTAGCGCACATATCATTTACGACAGTGTCACAAGCTTCATTCAAAAAAGACGAATCACTTAATAATTCATCTGCTAGCATATCTGTTGATCAGATCAATTGAGTTATAGAAACTGTTGAGGATTTGCAAGTCAGAAAATTCTCAAAAGATCTTGATATTAAAAAAATATGATGCTGCTTTATTTATAATCTGAAACATATTAATGCCATTGAAAAAAATCCAGTTTTCTGATGAGGTATAAAGAAACTTGGAAAATGTTTGTAAAAAGACAAAACTTTTTTCTGTCTGCAAGCACAAAGAACAATTTTAGTGGAATCTAGTTAAGATGATGTGAACAAATTCAATACTTGTCGAGCTCTTGTTGAAAAAATTATACAATGTCTAATCACCTAAATGAGAGCATTGAATCCAACAGAAAGACTGCCCAAAACAATATAGTATCAGACAGATTGCTAGGAGTTCATGCCATGGACAAATCTCCATATACAGGACATACTACTGATAGATGAGTTGGAACATAATAGCAATTGCGAAAAAGCTGAACCCGAGTGCCGAAAAAAGTCATATAGATCAGTATCTGGGCTCAGTTTTTTAATAAAACACGATCCATCAGTAACACTATCACAGATTTCCAACAGTATGAAAGAGTTCGTAAAAAGCTATCACTGTCGCGTCAAATTGTTTAAATCAGATAGTATGAAAGGTATTTTTCACCCAGGCGAGAACTGCTTACAAGCTGACCAAGTCAATATTAATGCAGAGAGAAACTTTAAAATGCTTTAAATTAATAGCTTAAAAGTGCTCCTAAAATGTATGATAACAAAAACCTACCTAATATTCTTAACTCCAAAGCTCTTTCCATGGAATGATTTAGCATATAAAACAATACATGCTTAACTAGGAAGAGAAAGACGAAAAAGAGACTCGAAGATCGCACACGCCTGCAAAGGCCCTGAAAAAGACAAAAAATTGCTGAAAGGAAAACAAAAAACAACAATTGACCAAAAAAGGAAAAAAATTATCTAGATGATGAAACAGAAGTGAGCTGAAGAAGCTACGAAAAAAAGAGGCAGAGCAAAGTGGAAGTGCAGCCAAACTGTTATATGATCATTAATGAAAAGATTGAATAGAACTTTAAAGAAAAAAAGATTTATGTGGAAAGCAATGCTATGCCAGCGATGCTGGAAGGTGTCAATAATGTTCAGAAAGAGGCATCTGAAAAAGACGTAGTGTGGAAAATTTACAGGTTGCTAAAGTTGAAACGAAAAACAAGTCTACATTTCAGACTTTTTCAAAAAAGTTTAATATTTATTAATCTTCTTTAGTTTTGGAAGTTGTATTGTCCACCAACAAAAAACACCAACTGCAGTTTTTGGTTTACAATTTATACAATTATTCTCCATTACAATTTCGTCCTAAACTAAATTTCATTATTATATACTTCATTTCATTATTATATTTAAAAACCTAACTTTATAATTTCATAGCATTCAAAATGATTAAGTAAAGCATGTTTATTGTAAGTAATAACTTCCGGTCACATTGATTTTAGCTAATGGACATTGATAACAAAATTCTTTCCACGATTTCATTTTTATGAAATAAGTGTATTTTTATACAGCATCTTTGATACATTTTTCAAAATGATTATCTTCAAAACAGTGGCACCTATCGGTCATATCCACTGTTAAAGAAAAGCTATTATCACTTTTTTCACTATTTTATTTATTAAGAACACTCGCTACAAGCCCTGATATATAGCAGTCTACCAAGATTAAGAGTGGCCCCCATGTATCTAAAAAGAACACATATATACACATAAAAACATGAATTAAAATGAATTACATTTTTGAATTCAGCGATACATAAAATCGAAGACACAAAAAAACATTTAATAAATTATATGATTATTAATAACTCTAAAAAATAAAAGTCATAATCAAAATATTTGAGCTGGAAGATTTTTAATTTACAATAAAAATAAACGTTTTCTTTATACTTTTCCTATATTTTAGAGGAAACTTTAAAATAATTGCCAAATATTTACACAAATTAAAAAATTAAAATAAAATTAAATTAAAATTTAAATTATAACGAAAAAGGATTAAAATTTTATTTATGTTATCAAAAAATCTACAAGAGCTTTTTTAATTTCACTATCAACTTCTATCTTTCATAGAGTTTGTGTGCGGTGTGTGTGTGTGTAGTGTGTGTGTAGTGTGGTGTGGTGTGGTGTGTGTGTGATGTGTGTGATGTGTGTGTAGTGTGGTGTGTGATGTGTGTGGTTGAATAGTGTTGTAATACATGGAAAAGAAAATATTGGTGACTCTAATGACTGAGAGAATGGGGAAAAATTTGATCGGAACGAGAGAATTTCGTACATTAAACCTATTTTTTACTATTTTTATCACAACTTTTAACCTCTCCTCATTGAGGATAAGTTATAAAAGTGGTCTCAAATATGTATTCTGTTTTTATAACGAATAAGCTATCATAGTTTTTTTGATAAAGGTTTAATATCTAACGATAATATATATGATAATATATATATATAATTAATATATATATATATATTATAATATATATATATATATATATTATATAATATATATAATATATATATATAGTATATATATATATAAATATATATATATATTATATATATATCTATCATATATAATATACCATTATATATATATATATATATATATTATAATACATATATATATAATTCAATACTATATACTATATACTTATATATATATAATATATAATATATTATATATATAGAATATAATAATATTAATATATATATATATGCAAAGAGGTCTTTTCGCAATTGCAGTTAGATACCAAAAATAAATATCTGCTATAATAATAATTTGATTAAAAAAATTAGTTGTGGTAATTGCAGTTAGCGAATGTTATATTCATTCCGCAATTAGAGAACTACAAATAAAATTGATGGAGTTGTAATTAAAATACCAAAAGTTAATATCTACAAGCTCTTTTCATCACAGTTGGCCATCTTTGACGTCCCACAACAAGACGGAAATTTTGAATCTAATCTTTTTTTTTTATTTTGCAAAGGATTATTGATAATAAACAGTCTCTTTATTTCTGATTAATAAATTTAATACAATATATATAAATTATAATTGAGTGTTGACTATTAATCGACCATATCATGCAATAGATCAATAATATTTAGGTTCTCGAAATTGTCTTGTAAAGTTATAAATCGATTATTCGACCATTTATTCGATAACACACACTTTTTCTTATAGCAGACGTCATACCATATATTTATTATCATGAATCTTAAATTTATCAATTTTGTGCCCTACATTTGCTCTGATTTTTATATTTTAATCACTGAAGGCGGGGACGTACATTTTTGAGAATAAAATTCCAGTTTTTATTCGTTTATTATAAATTCTGAGATATAGTGCGATATATATAGTGGTAAATAAATACAATGTATGATTAATAAAATAAACAGTGGTAATTACTATTTAGTATTACAATACTTAAATAAACGAATAAAAAATTGTGGTGAGTAAAAATTGGCAATTAACATTTGTCTTGGAGCTATAATTCCATTATAAATATCTATTTTCTTACCACTATACTTTAATATCTTTATAATTTTAATCTATTACTTGCTATCAATATCTTCAATATTACCTATTATTTACTATAATTAATGGAAACGCTGTCACCACCCATTATTTAGATATATTAAAGCCTGCTCTCTTCCAGCAAGCCCGACTGCCAGCCGACGGGCGGGCACACAGGCGCACACATGCCATCGTTTCACGAGCCAGTTTGCCGCACTTCTAAGTCCAACGTCCAAAATGCCTACACGTCAAGCTGCACGATGCTCTAAAAGCATCACCTCGATTCATTACTGAGGAAATATAAATAACCGCCATCGCGCGGCTGCGGAAGGAACCTCATACATTTGTTAACAAACAAAAATTCTCTACAAAACAATGTACGATGTCAAAGTAATGGGCTTGGCAAAAATCTTTTTCTCAATATTTTCTGAGATATCAATTTATATATTACTTTAAGAGAGCACCTAATCATATCGGTAATCACTTTTACATTGCACACCATAGCACACATTCACTTAGTAATGTAAAGTAGTATTGTTAATAACAATTCGATCCGCAGACACTATCACGAGCCGCAACGGTACTCCACGCACAGCTCTCGAGCCGTATGCCAGGTACCTCAACAATTTACCAGCGCTACTTGTCCCGCATAGCATTTACATTGCGGATCAATAGTTCAATTTTATCTATGGTACAGAAGCGTTTCCAGAGTCTCTACTATCACTTTGCCAACACAGGCGCATGCCACTCAGATCTTCTGCTGAAACCTAAGCTTGCTATTACGACAGCGCACAACATTAAAATGAATGAATAATAAACATCGACAATCCACATAAACAATGGCTACTCCACACATCGAACAGTATAAACAAACACAGCCAACTATACACAATACTAATATGACTATAACCCTATACTACTATACCCACAGACTATATACTCAAAATCACCTCCACCCCTGCACCGTAATAGAACACCTACTATATACCTCCCTCTAATCATACTACAAAAATCCACATTACTACCTTACCATAACGTACCCTCAGCTACTCATATGACTACTCACCACACATATAACTAACTATACAATACTACAACTTACACCTGATTATCATAGCCCCCAACCCACACCCCGAGCTCACTATAAACACAATAAACCCCCGCGTACCCTCGCATCTACTACTAACTATACCTCAAATATTATATATATACTATTACTCATATAATACATATACATCATAATATACTATACTACACCATACAACTCTCATCATCAACTAACGAGGACCCATGATAAACTACCACCCTACTAATAGAACTAAAAATAATAGCAATAAACCCACAATACACAACTCCACCGTAAAAGTTAAAGACCTCATCACCTTATATCACAATACGTATAGTATATAATACATCTAATTTTTAAAATTATATTGAATACATACATCTCTGAAAGGTATTCCAATAATATAAACAAATGGAACTTTATTTCTGTTAAGTTTTAACACAATCGACTACTCCGGCCCACTGATACCCCGCGATAGTCCAAACACTTGGCCGGATCAGGCCGGATGACGGATCAGTTGCCGGATATCCAGCCCATCCCTAATACCTATATAGTATATACTACTATTTGATATCATATACTATATGAATTAATATAGATATATATATATATACTATACTATAATATATATATCATATATCATTACTAAATCAATAGAGTATATATTCCATATCAATAGAGTATATATCTCGTCATATAATATACTAACAGTTAAAGGTATACGTCACGACTAATAGAATCAGTAATAAAAAAAATCCATAATGCTACCGATATATATATATATACGTATACGTAATATATAGAGTATTATTCGATTAATATATAACAATTGAGAGGAATCTTCACTATACTAGATATATATATATACATATCATAAATATAATCAATGTAATAAATAGAGTATTATTCGATTAATATATATCTTCTTTTTGGCTCTTAGGTCTCAAGCAACTTCAAACAAGTTAAAAGTCTTTTAAAAGAATATAAAAACATGTTTTTGTTAAAAGATTTCTTAATTGAGAGTAATCTTCACTATGGGCCTAATAGGATCAGTAATAAAATTTTTCTGTTAAAAGTTCTCATTTATTTAGTACGGTTTTATACGAATTGTATACAAATAATTAATTTAATGAATATATATTGTCGATCTTGCTTGAATCAAAATCTGAAAGCAAATTAATTTGAGCTGGTTACTTGCCTACTTAATTAAGATTTAGCGAAAGATTTCAAGTGGAATAAATAACATTTAAAAAAATAAATAAAATAAAACTGAATTAATTCATTAATGCCAAGAATTTTCAAAATAGCTCTCCCTTTTAAATGTATTTCAATTTATTTTTAAATTTTAACAATTCATGAACATAAACAAATTTCATTTATTAACTTTTGCTCCGTTATCATGATAGGTAGCATGTAGTACATCTACTCTAAAGTTAGTTCCTTGTATGAAAGATAGACATAAGCAAAGAAGATTTACTGATTATTAAGAGCTGAAATGAAATAAGTGAAGCGTTTATGAACCATAAAATTACGGCAGCGTTCTTAAAATGAAAATTATGATATAACTAAAGGACAAATAATAGTGTAAAGACAAGCTCAGTTGTATCTACAATCTGATTATAGGTTTTTATTTAGATACGAATTTGGTTATTTTCCATAACCTCGTACTTTATGGTATATAAGTGTAAAGGACTATTAAAAATCAGAGTGGTAATTTAGTAGTAAATAATAATCTACTTTCCTTTTACAACATATATAAGTATCAGAAATATTATTGATAAATACTGAATCAAGTTTGTAAATGATATAAAATTAAATCTGTATTACTTTTCTTGTAAAGAATAATCTGCTTCTAAATTTGATTTATAATTCGTAATTAATCCGTAAATAAGAAAAAACAGAAAATAATTATTTTTATTTAAACATTTCTATATATTAAAACTGGAAATTTAAATTTTACAATTTGTATACACAGAAAAAAAATTATCAAAAACCACAATTCCATCAATCAAAAACCCAATGATGAAATGTCATTTCGCAAATTAATTTAGTTTGACATGATATTATTCCTTAAAACCTTAGTTTGGTAACTGATAATTTTTAAATTAGATTTTAATTCTTAACAAATTCTGAATTTAATATTAATAAAAATAATTGAAATAAGAGGAATTAAATCGTGTAGAAACTTCCTATTGCCCTAAAAATATTAAATTACCTATTTTTAATATAATTACTTCATATCATAATATACTTACAATGCGCATATTGACTATACTTAGTGCGTGAAGACGCAATGCTTTTGAATTTGTTTGTGTCAAAGTCGTTGTATTCAAAATTTCAAACATTAATATATTTAAAAAAGTAGTTGCCCATAAAAAAAATATTGAAAATATATTTTTATTTTTTATTTAGTATTTTACTATAAATTCTTAAATTAATAGAAGAAAAAAAATAATTTTTAGTGAAATTTTTATATTACATCATTTGAATATCTTTTTTTCCAGAAATTTCACTTTTAATAAAAATATTTATTTACTACACGAAATTAAACTAACAAAAATGCTATTTTTGTTAGTGCTATTATAATATTATGTGTTGTCTACCCAAGACCGTTTATATATAATATAATATATATATTTAATATAGATATATATATATATAATTATATATATATATTATATATATATATATATATTATATTATATAATATATAAAACGATAAAACTGATGGATATAAGAAATTTTAACCATTGCCTTATGAAGTAAATATAACATGTAATGGGTTTAATTTTGGCGTTACGTTATACAGTGTGTTGGCAAGTAATAAAATATTATATAATGATGATGTATTGAATATATTCATTGAATGTATTCCAATCACAATGACCGTAAAAATTTTAAACTCCTGAGAGAACCGTGGTTGGTGAAAATTTTTATGTTCAACTTGATAATAATTTTTTCTGTGTTAATAATTTATACGTTTTAGGGAAGCAATCCTGGAATCATATTGTAAGGTCGCGAATGACATAATTGGTATCTGAAGCCAAGGAAAAAAAAATAGGTATTTAAACCAGTAATTTTGATAATTAACCAAAATATATATATATTAAGTGTTTAAACGTTTTTAACTTAGCCAATGGTTAAATTACTCGATTGTTTTAAAAAGGAAAAACATGTGTATTGAATGTTTTTTTTCCAGGTAAAAAAGCGCGAATAACAACCCAATTGTAAAGAGAATTAATCATGATGCAAGGGGAAGAGAAAGGATTAGCTTTATTTTTAGAAATGTGAAAATTATCATAATTGTTAAAAATAGTTTTAAATAAAAAAACAAGTAGTAATAACTACAAACAAATATTTGTAACAAAATTTAGATGTCAGGCATAATAGTTATTAATTGCTTTTTTAATAAAGTATTTGCGAAAATTAAAATTCGAAATCAATAACTTTACCAAGTTTACAGTATAAAAACGAAAAAATCCTGACTGGTCAAAATTCATAGTCTGTTAACTTAAAAAGTTGATATTTTAAAATGGAAAATCCTGATGGGTAAAAAAATATAGCAATCAAAAAAAATCTATGAAACCTTTGAAAATTAGTGTTTGATAAAATCAGATTATTAAAATCATGTAGTAATCAAAGTATTATATTTATGTTAATTAGTTAATGCCAGATTTACTCGCTAGATTTGATGAGAGATTTGAAAATTTGCTATATATATCTTTAAAAAATCAGCTAGTAAAGATCAGTGGCAATGTCGCAGAAGTGGCGGACAACTTAGAATGATTCAGTACTATTTTGGTTGCATAATACTTTAATAGTAAAAGAGGGTTAAGGACGAACTCTCCATAATTTGATTTGACATTATTCAAACTTTAGAAAGCCAAAACATAAAAAGGAGAAAATGGAGAGAGAAAAGAAGTGTAACGAGTATTCTTATTTTTAAAATGTAGCAACTACAAAGGTGTTAATTAATCAGAAGATGCTTGGTACTTAATATTAAAAAAACCTGTACTTATTGAGAGCTAAAACACTAAAAAAAAAGATATCTGCAAATTTAAGTGAAGAGTAGCACAAAAAGTTCGAACAGTCACAATACTATATGTATTAAAAGAAATGCTAAAAACTTCAGCCTTTACAAAAATTATCGCTAATGACTGTTTTGCCTTCCGGAGTAAATATAATATATATATATATATATATATATATATATTAAGATATTCTTTTTGAATACACATTTAATATGTATTTGCAATATTTCTTATATATACATATCCTATTTTGGCTTATGAATAGCATAATATATATATACAAATATCTTAACATAAATAGTATATATATATATATATATATATATAACTATATATATAATATATTATATATATATTATATTATATTATATATATATATTTAAATATGTATTTGCAATATTTCTAATATTATACATTCCTATTTTGGCTATATATATAGATAGATTCTCTTGTAAACGATAATATTTGCAAAACTTTATATAAATCTCAGAAGAATCACGCAGGAGATTCGGGAAGAACAGAAAAGGGCATGGAAAAATCTGATGAATTTATGGATAAAAGGTTTTATTATTATTTTTATTTGCCGTGTTATTTTATGGTGTTCAAATATAATTTTGTATGAAAACTGACAAAGCATCTGAGGCCGCTCGCGAACAACTTTTCGATATGCTCGGAATTAATAAAATTAAATGAAAAAGGCAAAAACAAAATCAAAATGTAAAGAATAAAGATGAAAGAAAGTACCGGAAATTCTCATGATTTTAAAAAATAAAAATTTTTGTCGGCTTGATGAATAAATTATTACTATTTATTCCGAATATATTATACTATTATTATATATATCTATAAATACTATATATATCATATATATATATATATATATATATATATAATAATTATATATATATTATAGTATATATATATATAATATATATATATATAGTATATATATATAATATATTAAATATAAATATATATATATATATATATATATATAACAGTAGGTGGACGATAATAACAGAGAATGCCAGTGCCAGAGCAACCGGAAGGGAAAATGATGGGAAACTAATGAAAATGGTGCACCTCACGCTCTTTCGTGGGCCTTTTTTTTTAATCCCCATAATCCGTTAATTAATACACCCTATTCCCTTTTAAGGACTTTAGAAAACTTTTGGCTCCCTTGAGGGTGGATGCAAGAGCCTTTGGTCTGGCACCATTCGTTTTTGTTAGCGAAATCCCCACAATAATCACTTAAATTGGTAGGAGCAATTTTTTCGCCCACTTTCAATCTCTTTTCTGGACTTTATTTTGTGTGCCATTTTGCAGCATTACTGAGTGCCTTACAAGATTCTTGCAATAATGCCCTTTTTTTTATCTTCAGCCACGCCTCCTCACTATATGTCATGACCCACAGCCTTTGTCACTATGACGTCATGTCCCTCAATCTTTGCCACTATGCATCAAGACCCTTAGACTTTGTCACTATGAAGTCAGCATGTGACCAGGAATCCGGCGGGGACAGATACGGACGTCGGTTCCGGTAAAGCTGAATCCGGATTTCTAATATACTTCTAACCTTATCAAACTTAACATTCTTTAAGGGAGGGTAAATTTTAATCTTTGTTATTATGACTTCACGACCCTATGGCGTCATATCACCACTACCCTATAGCATAATGATTTGGGTTCCTCCCATGTTCTTCTACGCCATCTTTGATTTTTTGACACGTGTTTTTCGTCACCATCTTTGATTCTTGTAAGGTGTTCTTCCTCTCCATCTTGGATTTCTTGCCCCAGCAGCAACAACATAACGCATTCTTGAATCTATGGAAAACGTACCCTTATCTTTAAAATTTGTTGTTTTATGCCAGCACCATAAATTGACGTCATAAGTAGCACTAATTAATTTACAACCATGATACGAAAGAATAATCTTAGAAAAAGGAATTGAATCTGGGGACATGTTACCATCACGCCATCAAGAAATAGTGATAGGAAAATGTAATTTGTATAATATACACGATCCTCTTCTCCACATTCTATTCAAAGAAAGCTTATCTATTTTAAATTAAAACTTATTCATCACTATTACATTTATTTTATTGATGCACTATTTGAAAAGTGTGAATATTCCGACATGGATCAGACGGATATCCAACAGGAGCACCTACTCCAACGTGGATCAACATGAAAACCGTGACATTATTTTAGTGTTATTATATGATTAATGACATTACATAAAGACCATTACGAGATGTTCCATTATTATATTACATTTTCATAACAAATATGTGTTCAGAGTACTCGACTTTCAATTTTCATGAACATGTGTCATAAACCTCCTAAGTATACCTTTCATTTACCTTATTGCATTACATTAATTCCTCAATACCACAAAACATTCATAGTGCCATAGCTTGATTTTCATGTTTGTGTTTATTTCATCAATGATTGATATCATATTCTGCATTAAACTAAAATTAATCTTTCATATTACAAAATAATTAGATGTTCACAGCACTTGAACTTGAATTTTTATGTTATTGACATCAGAGAATGATATTCTTATCCTTTTATTTGACGTATTTTTCATTTGTATCATATAATAAAAAATTATTTACAGAATTTTAACCTGTATTTTCAATATATGTATATAATAAATATGTATAATATAAGATGAGACTATATATATATAGATATGAATATACGACAGGGTAGATCTTACAGTATCCTACGCTGGGAAGATGATTACGACATAGCGTCCAGACTCACACCCCGCTGACTAGAATAAGCCCTCTCTCACTTCGCGGGTCTACAGCTTTTCTCACATCTGTAAGACTCGACATGGTGCTCCTGGACAGAGCAGGGGATTCAAAGCCTGCCAGCAGGAACTATACGCCAGACTCATGCCTCCAGCCCGTGAGAAAGTTGGACTTTTCTGTAAATTATTATAGTCCCAACTCTTTCGCACGATCACCTGCATTGACGCTCGAGTTGGCGGGGGAAGAGATCTATAGATACACATTTTTTTTTTAGATTATTTCTTATTGCATTCAATAACCGGAAGTTTTGAACTTCCCCCCCCCCATGCCATATGAAAAACCAAAATTCCCCCCCCCTCCCCCCCCCCCCCCCCCCGCTGTGCTCCCCCCCTCTCCCCCCCCCCCCCCCCATCCACCCCCCCCCCCGCCCCCTGCCCCCCCCCCCCCCCCCTCCCCCCCCCAAAAAAAAAAATATTTGGAAATTTAAAAAAAAAAAAAAAAAAAAAAAAAAAAAAAAAAAAAAAAAAAAAATAAAAAAAAAAATTAGTATACAAAAAATAATTATCTAAGTAAAAGAAAAGATTGTATTCTCGCCCAACTGTACGTAGACCTGAAAATTTATGTTTGATCTCATAAGTAGTAATAAGTAGAAAAAAATATATCAATATTTACGTTATGGTAATGATGTAATTTCACATCAACCTTCTGAAACCGTGAAAGCGAAGTGACATCATAGATGTAATATCATATATTCGAAATAATGACGTTATGAATCAGTGATAATTATGATGAAGTGCAACATATACTCGCATCTTTGTCAGATAATATACATTCGTATCCTGATATGAGATGATTTTTAGAAATTTACTTAAGAAACAATGTTAATGATGATGACATCACGAACATGACATTACTTTAGTGATATTGATAGTAAAGTTAAAATGCTGTAGAAAAATATAATAAAATACATTTTTATATCTTAAGTAATACAATAAAATATAAAGGTTTAGCAATTATTAAGGAGACTTTGCTGTTTGTTTATATATGAGAGAGAGGAACGTAGCATGGAAAAAGAAGCATCGCTATATTAATGAAGCTATCTCACTTACCTTGACGTTGTTCTAAGACGTGTGATTATCTTACAATGTAAAAATAAATAATATTTTAGTTCAATTTACGTAAATGAATATGAAGTTGATAATGGAACTCACTTGGAACGATTTATAATGTGAAACCCCGCGGTAACACAATACATAAAAAAGTAGCAAAACAAAAAAGTGCATCTCACAAAGGCTTGCCTGATATTAATACATGGTTGTACCATTCTTACTTTGAATAAAAAATTCATATAGGGTAAGTAACTCTATAAAGTGAGCATCAAGGAAAAAATGTATCTTAAAAATGCACTTATACAGTCCTAATGGTTTGAGGCGTTTGCCCATTCACGCACGTCAAAGCACACACACACAGCATACACATCACTTACATGCAACATACAAACACAACCACAAAATCAATCACATACAGGCACACACACAAAGCATTACTCTCAAAAGCACACTAAAGTTATTTGATACAACCTACTTAAAGCACTTTATAAAGTATAGGCTAAAGATATTCCACATATTATGGTATATAATATATATTATATATACTCTATATACAGCTAGTACCTCTACTATTATATAGTAAAAAATCATTGAATCCTTCTTAATATAAAACAAACAAAAATATCTTCTATATAATAATTTTCAATAAACAATATTTTGATTTGTATAAAAACTAAAGTTTATTATATAAGTAAACTTCTAATATAAATATAGGTATTCAGTTATTTTTATTTCAATACACCTCGTTTTTCTATGTTTGATTACTAGTATTGAGTTCTATTATCATATTATTTTACTATTGTATTTATATATATATTAATATATATATGGATATTATATATATATTATATATATATATATATATATATATATATAAATATATATATTATATATACTATATATATGATTAGTATATTATACCCTATATTTAAAACAATATATATAATGAACGATAATCATCAAATAAATATGATATGATAATAATATATTATGTTATTGAGTTATATTAAGTAATAATTAAAACTTGAATACATTAGATTGGGGTCTACACTAATATTATCACTCACAACTCAAAATATAATATGTACTAGAATTTATATCCTAGGTTCTGTTTACAAAAGTTAGATTTCTTCTTTGAGCTGTAAATTTCAAAGCATTTGGGTTTATCATATATAACTAATATATCATTTTTTGGTTTTTAAATGAAAATTGCTATGTTGAATAGATAATTTTATTTATTTTTATGTATGAGTGTAAAAGGCTCTGCACATTCAGTGAAAAATGGACACGTATTAATATGAAAATTTTTACTCAGACTAATCGATGTTACAACATTCTAAAATATTTACTGTACATTCTCTTAAACAACCAATATTAGTTATGTTATCATTGAGCATATATATATATAGAATAATATATAGGTTAGTTTTTATTGGTGAATTTTACCATTATGGTAAACAAATTTCCCCCCTATCCACCCCAAAAATAATATATGATAAATAATTATTTGGTAAAGTATTAATAAATAAATAATAAATAATAAGATAGTATTTAAAGTTTTCAAAGAATTAATTGCTGAAAATATTATATCAAAGCAAATTATAAGGAGATAATGATTCAAACTAAAGCGTTTTTTAGATAATATTTAGATATGTTTTCATTTGAAAATTTATGTATGTATTTTGATGGAGTTATAAAACAAAGTAGATAATAAAAATATAATATATCTCAAGATAATTTTTTCAATTTAATTTGAAAGTCAGACTAATTTGAGTTATATTTCACATCACCTTCTAAAACCGTGAAAAAGTGAGCTAGATAATGTTAAGCTGACTAGCATTATGAATATTAGTGATATATCATATATTAAGTCCTCCGAATAAATTATATGACCGTATTTAATTGTGATATACAATCAGTATTATGTACAATTTAATATTATAATATTAGAAGTTGTCATAACATATTATACCTCCGCATTACGTGAGTATTTCCATATTACCCCGCATAATCACAGAGATCTGACCAATCTTATATCCTATACTGATTAATAACTCCATATTGATTAAAATGAATAAATTATACTTATAATGAAAACCCTCATAATTGAGGTATTTTATAATTATCGGATAGTAGGTACCCCTGAATAAGCAATTTATCCAGACGAACATGACAGTAACTGATGTACTTTACGCGATGATTAGGTAAATCCTAAATATTCCATTATGGGTGTAGATTAAGACTTACCTGTTATATAAATAAAATTATACAAAATCATATGTTATAAATACTTCGGTAAAAGTATGACCCTTGGGAGAGTACACAGCGATAAATTCAAAAATGTTTCTAATTCACATTGATCAAACTAGCGGTTTAGCCCAATTATTAAAAGGGAAGCACTGGAATAGCTGCATTTTGTTCCTGTTATGTATTAGTGTTATGAGCATAGGATTGCAGGACAGTCGGTTAGCATATCGGAGATATATTAGTATAAGGAGTCTGCTCCATCGTCCTCTTAATTAAAAGTGAAATGCCCTACAGTCTACAACTTTACACTCCTCCTGCGAAACGTTTGAGATGCGTAAAGAACGAGTGGCATATTAAATCTCGCATCCAGAAAGGAAGTATCTAATAGGAACTGTAAGGAATATTCTTGGAAGTTTTGGCGCTACATTTACGTTATGAGTGAATATATATCTATCTTTCGAGCCAGAAATTCTATAATTGATGAACTATAAAGAGGCGCTATGTAGTGACCGTTCATAGGACTCGATCCTATTGAAAGATAAAACAATTCAGCACGGTGAAATACATGATGTTTTATATTCCAGGTATAAGCAGCCAAAAGAGTTTTGCAAGCATACATGATTAACGAGTAGTCTGTCGTACAAAATGAGTACTTAATAGTTGTGTTTTCGGTGGGCGGATCGCTACCTGGACAGGATCTCAACGTTTTCCACAACCACCACAACCGATCCAACAACGATCATCCTAGAGCACCAGATTAAAAGATACTTCTAATGCTACATATCCCAAAGTCACTTCACATACATTATAATAAATGTACATAATATTTGTACAATTTCAATTATGAAATTCAAAATATATAATATTTGTAATAGGTTATAAATCCTTGAAGGTTCTTCCTCCCTGACATATTATAACAAATTTTCATTTTATATATAGAGCTAATATAGTGCGAGTCTAGAGGTTCAGAAAAATAAAATCAAACAAATAATCTTATATTTATGTTATTATCCACTACTATGTGACTATTTGCTCTTTAAATAAGACCTCCTTACAAAGAATAAACGAAGTATATATATATATAGCGAAGTGAAATTATTGTATGTATTAGTTATGCCTAATTCTACTCGCATCTTATGTACTTCGTTATGAATATTACAGAGTAATACGTAATACTTACATACTAAACATAAAACCATCAATGTTTTTACATCTAGGGCATACTGATAGTTAAATTTCTTTGTCATATTATATCGCTGTTATACTCCAAAATGATACCTAATACAACAATACACAATAAAATTGAATACTTAAGTATGATATAAATATATATTCAGGTCAAGCAGTTGTGAATTAATTGTTCTTGCCATATGATATTCCCAATTCCAATTTATTTTTCGTGAGTAATCTCCACAGTGGACAGTAAGATAATCTATACTTCATATAGTGGACACTAGTATTACGGCACAAACTTACTTTATCGCTAATTATGTGATCCATAATACTAATGGTTATTCCTACTATATTAATGTCTACAATAAACATATATACCTATATATTGGAAGAATTAATTTTTCTTGCCTTATGATATTCCCAATTCTTTACTTATATATGGTGACTCAATAATCTTTGGAATATCAGATCGGTTAACTACCTGATCAATAACCATAGGTATCTATATAGGTCCTCTCTCCAATTACATACAGCTACTAATATACTAAAACAACTTATACCTTAACATTTTATCTAAATTACGGATATTTAGTTGATACCTAGAGTATATGGTGATAATGTTATTCCAAACTAACTCGACCGAAAGCCTGTCATTCAGATTTTTTTCTACTCTCGATCTCTCCTTCTTTAAATTGTGTTCTTGAAATGCTTTTAATAAAATAATCATAGTATTTTACAAGCCGAAAGGTTTCGTACTAAACGTTGATCTTCATATTTGCATTTACTTTATTATTTACTTTGACTTTTTAGAATTTCAAATAGAGATCGACCAATCTGTCTCGCATTCACTTTTGATAAACATTTCTCCTAGGTTCTCTATAGTGTTTGCAATAAGCAGGTGCTCATCTGCTAAATTCATGTGACTCAATTGTACCTTGTCTGTGATGACCCATTTTGATTCTAAACCAAGGTCTCGAAACACTGATTCAAGGTATGCTGTGAAAAGCCTTGAGCATATATTACCATCTTTGAAAACTTTTTTTTTAAGCTATCAAGCTGGAAACAGAAAAAGCTTTTGTCCAATCTTATGAAAAACAAAGTTGAAGAAATGGTTAAGGATGTTCAAATATACTGTATATATATATATATATATATATATATATATATAATATATATATCTTAATAACACTATATCTTGCTCTATATATATATATATATATATATATATATATATATATATATATGCTCTTTATTATATATATATGACAATATATATATTTAATATATGCATATATATATATATATATATATATGTATATATATATATATATATATATATATATATATATATAATATATATATATATATATATATATATATATATATATATATATATATATATATATATATATATATATATCATATATATATATATATATATATATGTATATATATATATATATATATATATATATATATATATATAATATTGTATATATATATATATATTTTTAAATATATATATATATATATATATATATATATATATATATATATATATATATATATATATATATATATATATATTATTGAAGAAAGAATTTTAAAGTTTTTAGTTCTTTATAACGTAAGGAATCAAACTATACCTGAATTAGACTTACAAGCATGATAGTAGTAATAGTTTCGTTATAGTGAAACCTCCACTTTAAAGAAGTCAATAGAAAAAGAAAAAGAGGAAGAAAAGTTAAGGAATATACATCCACAAAGTGTTGAGCCAGGTTCATCCTGATAGAGGAATCTCTTCAAAGGCAATGTCCATTTTGAATTCTTTCATAAATTATATTTCTGAAAGAGTTGCTTCCGTGACTTCCTATTTAGCTCACTGTAACAAGAGATCGGCTAGCACTTCCCGGGAAATCCAGGCAACTATCAGGCTTTTGTTTCCTGGTGAATTGACAAACCATGCTGTCTCTGAGAGAACCAAAGCTGTGACTAAATAAAACACTTCATCCAAAAAAAATAGACAGCTCTAATAACTTCAAACTCTCTCTCAAAACTATACATATTCACTTTATAATAACTTAATTTTTCTTCCCTCTCTTCTTGCTATTAACATTTCAATGGAAACTGCTCATTTTAATTCTTATCAGGAGTTCTCCTCCTTAAGAAGGAATGGCAGGTTTTCACAAATTTTCAACCTCTTATTTATCTATTTCTCTTTGTTCACCAAGTCTACATTCCTTTACCTAATCTATCATGACACATTTTTCTTTTTTTCCGCTTTCTTTAAATTACATGTTTTCAAACTACCTTCGTTGCTATTGTTTGTGTTTATCAGATTTAGAACTCTTGTTTTTCTTCATTAGCAGTAATTTTTAACAATGTATGAATCACAAAATTAAACACTAAAATTTCCTTTTTCATCTTCTTTAAATTCATAAGACCTCTTCATAAAGTATATCTCCTATGCCAGTTTTCCATTCATATTAAATGCCAAAATTGAGGAATAATTAATGCCTCACATAAGAAGAGAACATTGCATATTAACTGTCCTTTCACCTTCAATTTCCTATTTAAATATACAATAAAACACGATCATAGAGCTAAACTTTATACATTAAAAACTTTTACCCATATATGACATAATATTAAACAATGCGTAAGAGCTAAAGCACGACTCCCCTGAAATATATTAATCAGAAAGGTTCCTCCCGCACAAATTCAAATTTCGAACAGCCTTTGAAAAACGTTCATCTAAACACTATACTAACCTTTGAACTCGCATAGATTACTAGATTTGGGACACATTCATTTAATCTTTCTGAGATATCTTTTACATCAGCTCAGAAAATTTACTGTTAAATAACCCCTTTGTC
>JABUQX010017219.1:0-5000 GCA_015478945.1 Trachelipus rathkii | reverse complement strand
GAAAGTTTACGCACCAGGGTGGTTTTAGACAAAGTCTGATCCAAACCAACTGATGGAGTGCGAAATTTTTGGTACCTGATGTGCCTACTTAAAAACGTAGACGAAAATCATACAGTGATTATGGAGCGTGTACTAAGAAACAACTAATATTTAGCTCATACTGAGAATATATTACTTGCTATGCTAGTAGACACTAGAAAAGAGATAAAAGATTTAGGTATTCAGCGTATTATTGAAGCAAGAAAGAGGGATACCACGGCAAGAGTTTTTGAACTGCCAAAAACACTAAACTTTAATGCAGATGATTATTCAAACATGATAGATTGGAAACACGAAACAGTTACCGAACCACCTGTTGTAAAGAACTTAACAAATGCCGATCTTCGAAATATAGTAATTGAGCCACTTAAGACTATTTTGTTTCCATGCAACAGCCACGGAGTAGAACATGCAGTACATCTAGTAACACAAGCTTCAGAAGTAAGAATTGGATATGAAGGCAGACACGAGCATATTTTGAATGTAATTCAGTCCCGAAAAGAACTTCCGGAATTCAACTATAAAGGACAATGGACTAATATCTAATTACAGAAATATAAAAAGGAATATATATATATATATATATATATATATATATATATATATATATATATATATATATATAAATATATATATATATATATATATATAATAACACTACATATTAACATCATATATATTTTATATATACAGAAATATATAAATATTTAAATATCTTCTAATAGTATAATATATATATATATATATATATATATATATATATATATATATATATATATATATATATATATATATATATATATATATATATATATATATATGGGTTGCAAAGTCCAACTCCACGTCCCCGTCGTGCAAACCGGGCAACGAGGACACAAGGAGGTGTCCTCGGCTAAAGGAGATATGGCTAGAGAAGGATAGGCCTAGCAAGCCGCTTTCCGAAATAAACTGCTTGCAGAGCTCAAGCGCGAGCCTCGGAAGCCGGACAGAACTTTAGACGACGACTTCTGCGAGATTTACGAACTAGGAATCAGGAAAACAGTTTCAAGAATTATAGGTGTGCCACGATAAATGTGGGAACCTATGGAGAAAAAGAGGAGGAGATAATAGATATCATGAAAGAGAGGAAGATAGATATGTTGGGGATTGCGGAGATGAGAATGAGGGGATGTGAAGAGGGTAGAGAGATTGGAGAAGGATTTGTTCTAATGTATAGTGGAGTGAGAGAAGGAATAAGAAAGCATGGTGTCGGAATTATAGTGGGACCAAGACTGTCACCATGTATACAGAGAGTAAAAATTATAAATGAGAGGTTGATGATGTGCGTGTTGAAGATAGACCGTATAAAGTATAGAATATTCCAGGTATATGCACCACAACAGGGGCACTCAGAGGATGAAAAAACTAGATTTATGGAATGGATGGAAGAAGAGGTGGGGATGGAGGAGGAGGGGGAGAGGTGCGTGTTGGTGGGAGATTTCAACGCTAGAGTAGGAAAGAGAAGATAGATGGAAAGAGCATTGGGACCATTTATAGAGGATACAAGAAACATGGAGGGAGAAGCGTTGATCGATTTTTGTGTGAGAAACGATCTATAAATAATGAACACGTTTTTCAAGCATAGAGAGTCGCATATCTTTACGAGGTATAGATGGAATCAGGTAACGGAACAATTCGATCAAAAATCGGTGATAGACTAAATGATAGTCTCCAATAAAAGGATGATAAAGAATGTAAAGGTAATCCTTGGAGTGTCCTTGGATGCGGATCATAGACTGTTGGTGGCGGATATGAAGATAAGCGGGGAGGGAAGAGTAAATGAGCAGAAGAGGGCTGTGATCAGAGTGGAGAAGTTGGCAGAACATGAAACGAGACAAAATTATGAACGGGAAATGCAAGAAACTCTAAGAAATGGAGTAGAAAATGAAGACTTGCAGGATGTCATCAGGGAAGTGGCAGAGAAAACTCTTGGTAAGAGATTGGTAGGAGGTACTGGGAAGAGACATACACCATGGTGGAACGAAGAAGTGAAAAAAGCAATTAAGAAAAAAACAGAGAAAATGAGGAAGTGGCTGAAAAGAAGAGCAGCGGCAGCAAGGGAGGAATATGTACAGGCAAGGAATGAGGCCGAGAGAATAAAGAGGAGAGCAAAAAAGATGGAGACAGAGAGAATGGCAGGAGAAATAACGAGAGATGTGGGCGAAGGGAAGAAAAAGCCATTTAAGATGGCGAAGGCGTATAGAAAACCAAAAAGTGTAACTAGAATTATAAAAGATAGAAACGGAGAGATTCTTATGAGACCGGAAGAAAGAAATGATAGATAGACCGAATACTATGAAGATCTGCTAAATGTAGAATACAGAGAACAAGAGGAAGAAGCTGCAGATCAGATGAAGGAGGAGGAAGAGGAGGATGAAGGCGGAGAGATAACGGTGGAAGAGTATGAAGAGGCAATAAAAAGGATGAAGGAGGGTAAAGCTCCAGGAGAGGATGAAGTGGCTGTGGAGTTGGTGTTAGAGGGAGGAGAGGAGCTGAAAGGGAGAATCATCAGTTTGATGAACAAGTGTTGGAGAGAGAGAAAGGTGCCGGAAAAGTGGGGCAAAGCAATAATAATACCGATATTTAAAGGTAAAGGAGATGCTGGCAGCTGTAATAATTATAGGGGTATCTCACTGATGGACCATCGGACGAAAATATACGAAAGAATATTGGAGAGGAGGTTGAGAGAGAAGGTAGAGCCGAGACTTGGAGAAGAACAGTACGGGTATAGAAAGGGAAGAAGAACGACAGAGCTCTTATTCACACTGAAAATGGTCTCGGAGAAGATGCTGGAATAGGGCAAGAGATTCTTTGTAGCCTTCATCGATTTGCAAAAGGCATTTGATTCGGTGCCAAGGTAAAACCTCTGGAGAGCTATGGAGAGGAATTATGGAGTGAAGGGTAGATTAAAGAAGGCGATAGAAAGTATGTATGACAAATGCAGCTGTAATGTTAGAACTGAGTGCGAGAACGATAGATGGTTTGAGGTGAAAACAGGAGTGAAGCAGGGAAGTGTTTTATCACCACTGCTGTTTATATTATATTTAGACGTGGTGATAAGGAAAGTAAAAGAGAGACTGGGAAAATTTAAAGGGGACATAATGGCATATGTGGACGATCTGGCATGTTGGAGCGAGAGAGAGAAGACGATTCGAGAGTTGGTGGTGTTGTTTGCGGAGGAGTTGGAGGAAGCAGGGATGAAGATGAACATACAGAAGACAGAGATATTAACAGTAACCGGAGGAAATGAGGAGGGGATGAGAATGATGGTGAAAGAGGAGGAGGAGGTGAAGACGGTAAATTCCTGCAATTATCTCGGAGGATGTTTTAACAGAAGGGGAGGAAGTGGGGAAGAGATTATGCGAAGAATGGAAAAGTATGAATTAGTTATGAAAGCGGTATACCCCATGATGAAAGACAGAAACATCGAAATAGAGGTTAAAAAAGTGATTTTTAACAGCATACTGACCCTGACACTGCTGTACGGAGCGAAAACATGGATAACAACGAGAAGAGAGGAGAGTAGAATACAAGTGCCGGAAATGAGGATAATAAGAACTATGATTGGAAAGAGTAGGAGAGACAGAATAAGGAATGAAGTTATTAGAGAAGATATAGGGGTGAGAAGATGACACTAAAGATGGATATGGGGAGATTAAGTTGGTGGGGAAATCTGGAGAAGATGGAGCAGGAGAGAATGCAAAAAAGAAGATGGGAATGGACACCAGAGGACAGAAGACCAAGGGAAAGACCGAAGAAGAGATGGGCGGAATCGGTAAAGGACTTACTGGAAAGATGTCAGCTACCAAATATGAGAACGCTGAAGCGATTGAACAGTGCAGAGGGACGTCTGGAGAAAGATGCTTGCGCGGCTAACAGGATGAAGAATCCTTCCTGGGAGAGGAAGTAAGAAGTAAGAAGTAAGTATATATATATATATATATATATATATATATATATATAACTATATATATATATATACTATATATATATATATAATTATATATATATATATATATATATATATATACATAACAAATATATATATATATGGCATATGTAACAACTATAACAATATGCTATCGGAGGTATATATATAAAAAAAAAAATATATATATATATATATATATATATATATATATATATATATATATATATATATATATATATATATATATATATATTAATACATATATATAAATATATATATGCTTATATATATATATATATATATATATATATATATATATATATATATATATATATATATATGTTTATATATATAATATATATATATATATATATATATATATATATATATATATATATATATATATATATATATATATATATATATATATATATATATATATATATATATATATATATATATATATATATATATATATATATATATATATATATATATATATCAAAATATTACAATCACTAGTTGTGTCTAGTATTTCAAATTCCAAATATATATATGTTTCATTTATTTTGAAAATTAAAGTAAAAATGGACTCGCGAAATTAAATGCGTGAGCCCCAAAAAAGCACATGGACCCCCATAACACAAAATATATTCGTTGCAGAACATTTAAATTTGAACTAGTAGCTGTACAGGGAAAAATGACCCTATACACCAATTTTCATCAAAAACGGATACGTAGTAGTGGGTTAAATTGGTTTATATATTCTTTAATACCCCAAAAAAGTAAAAAAGTGGGGTATGTGCGCCAGGGGTAAGGGAGGTCGCACATCTCTGAAATTTTAACCATAGCATCAGACCATAATACTGATGTCTGTGCTTACTGTTGTTTTGTGAATTTGAAAAAAAGGTATGTTTCGACCCACCTAATATATATATATATATATATATATATATATATATATATATATATATATATATATATATATATA